>PVIU01020814.1:11027-33230 GCA_004026605.1 Ondatra zibethicus | reverse complement strand
GCTCCTCTCTGCTCGGCTCCGTGGGACAAAGGAGGCCCCCTAGCAGGGGACTCGCCCTTCCCCCAAGGCCTCAGCCCGGGTGGGCCGAGCTCAGGTGCAGCCGGGACAGGGTCCAGATGAATCCGCGGAAGCTGGTTGGGCGAGGATCCCGGTCCCAAAAGCAGGCCTACTGAGGGTTGCCAGCTCCTCTCTGCTCCTTGAAAATACTTTTTTCACACAATAGATTCTGATCACTCTTTTCCCTCCTTCATCTCCCATATCCTCCCCACCTGCCCAACTCTATGCCTTCTTTCTCACTCTCTTTCTAAGACAAACAGGACACACAGACACACAGAGACACACAGGAGAGAGAAAGAGAGAGAAAGAATAAAATAAAGCAAACAGAAAAATAAAAAGAAAGCATGAATACGTATGTATGTTTGCATGCATGTATACACACATATGCACCATAAAAACACAAAATTGGGAACCATAATAGATAAGCAAAGGACAAGCAATGCCAAAAAGGCCATAGAATCATGAGATGGAATATCTCCAAAAACACCATTGAATTCGTTTAGTGTTGGCCATATACTACTTCTCCTTCTCTTAAGTGTGGTTTGCATACCCTATGGAATTCCCTTGAAGAAAATTAAATGTTCATTTTCAAGTGGTTGTAAATTGGAAATCGATTCTGCGTTAGGGATTGGGCCTCCTGTCCACTTCCCTTCTCAGAACTGGAACTTCTGGCTTAGACCTGTGCAGGCCCAGTGTATCCCGTTACAGTCTCTGTTGGTTCCCATGTGGGTCAGCCCTGTTATGGCCAGAAGGCCCTGTTGTCCATCGTAGTAGTTCTCACAGTCTTTCAGGCTTCTCTTCCACTGAGTTCCCTGTGCCTAAGTGGAAGGAATTGATGGAGACATCGGATTTAGGACTTAGTGTTCTATGGTTTCTCACTCTCGGCACACTGTCCAGTTGTGGGTCTGTGTTTGTTACCATCTACAGCAGGAGGAAGCACCCCTGATGATGGTTGGGCAAGACACTATGAGGATAGCAGAATGTTGTCCAGAGTCATTTTGCTGTCATGTTCCTTCATCAGAGAAGTAGTATTTGCTTTTTTCATAGGTCCATGACCTACCTTGTCTCAGTTTTTTTGGCCACCCGAACAGTGTCAGGCATGGATTTGTCTCATAGAGTGGGCCTTAAATCCAGTTAGACAGTGATTGGTTACTCCCAGAAATTTTGTGCCACTACTGCATTGGTGTATCAGGTAGCCAGGTTAGCCATTACTTAGATTTCTCCTCTAGTAGCATGATCACTAGTCAGAGGGGATAAAACCTCTAGTTAAGCACCAGCTCAATTTCTGCATGTTCCATGAGATACGTAGGTGTTGTCTTAAGCAATAGGGACTCAGCATCAGCTTGTGGAGAGCAACCAATATCACCTTGATAATGACGTGGGCTGCGTGTGCATTTTCACAGGGGCCGCACTGGTCAACAACTGAATTAGATATAACCCATTCCTGGAGCTTGCTGGTAAGAGAGTCTAGTTGGGACTGTGTCTTGCCCATTATTTTTTTTATTCCATTTAGAATTCTTTCATGTTTGTTTTTATTTTAACTAGGTTTCCATATGACTTCTCAAATGGTCCTTAGTGCTAACTGTCCCTCCCTGTATTCTCTTCCTCACTTCCTCTTACCTCCCCTCTTCTGTTTAATACTCCCAGTCCAAGTTTCTCCCCCATTTCTCCATAACTGTATATTCTATTTCCCTTACTTAGGAGTTTCTTTCTTCTGCCTAGTCCCTTACTCTATTCCTAACTTCTGTGCTTATATGAGCTTTCACAAACCCAACAAAGACTTGAAGGGCTCCACATGTAAGCAAATATATACCATGTTTGACTTTATGTGTCTGCGATACCTCACTCATGATGATTCTTTTCTAGCTCCATCCATTTACTTGTAAGTTTCATAATTTCAATTTTTAACATCAGAGCGATGTTCCACTGTGCAAGCACATCACAGTTTCATTATCCATTCACCTGTTGATGAACATCTAGGCTGTTTCTAGCCATGTGAATAGAGCATAATGGACATAATCGAGCAAGTGTCCCTCTATTAGGATGTATAGTCCTTTGGTTATATGTCCAAGAGTGATATAGCCAGATGTTGAGGTAGATGTATTCTCATCTTCATGAAGAACTACAGCTACTTCCACAGTGACTTTACACATCCTTGCCAGCATAAGCTGCCACTTCTTCTATTGAGCTTAGACATTCTGATAGGTATCAGATAAATTTTTAATAATAACTACTATCGTTTAGAGTGCATAATTTTCAGCAGCTCTTTGAAAGACTCTTCTTTATTATCAGAGACTATGTGTGGAACTGCTGTCATTGAGTATATGCACACACACATGCACACACACACACATCAGTCAATGCTGTGCATTTTGAAAACATAATCATGTTATTCATGGTGAGACTGATTAGGATTCTCTTGTCTTTAATATCTTGAAATGCCTAGATTTTTGTAACTTTCTTAGTTCAAAGAACTCTCCCTTTCCTTCTTTCCAGCTTCTTATATCTTGGTCCTCTCCTCACCAGAGCATCAGACAAGCTCTACTTCCAGTGCATCACCTTTCCTCTACTCCACATCCTTCTAAGAAAAGCAGTCCATCTGTTTCTATGACAACTATACAGGAGATTGTTTCTGTGTCTTTTCTCTTTTTAGATATAAAGAATGAGAGAGAAGATTTACAAATCATATTCATACCTTGGAGAAAAGAGGCCTGTGAGCCCCTTAAGAAAAAAATGTGTGTGCACACACTGGTGTTACCTGCTCATGTATATCAAAAGAGAAAGTATCCACCCTTTGTGATGGTTAATCATCATTATGACTTGATTTAGAACTACCTAGGAGACATGTCTCTGAGTATATCTGAAAGTGTATTTCCAGAGAGGTTTAACTAAGGAGGTTAACTAACCCGGATGTGGGTGGTAGCATTCCCGGGATAATGGAAGAAATATGGGAGAGAGAGAGAGAGAGAGAGAGAGAGAGAGAGAGAGAGAGAGAGAGAGAGAGAGAGAGACTTCATACAAAGTAAGACATGCCATCCTTCCCTTTCTACTTTCTAACTACAGACACAAAATAACTCATGCTTCAGCCGCCGTGCCTTCACTGCCATAAAGGACTGTATACACTCAAACCGAGCCAAAATAAGACTTTTTGAAAATTAAGTTACTTCTCAAAAAGTGTTTGATCATAGCACTTAGAAAAGAAATATATTCCTACCAAGTTTTTTCAAGATGTTGAAAGTGAACACAAATGTGGCCTTCTTTTAATCAAAAAACAAAATTCTGTTGAAGAGTTCTTATATTCATATGTTCTTTACATTAAGTAGGTGTTTTTTCTGCTATAATTAAGGAGTTCTGGTAGTGAAGAGATTTAACTTCCCTTATAAATTTTATGGATTTTCATCACATACTTAAATATAGGCAAATATAGGTTGGCTATAGGTGAATATAGAACAGATATTTGGATACAGAGACAAAATGTCAGCAGTTACCATTTTAATTTACAATCTTACTGTAATGGCTCAGTTGTATTTGAAGGTAGCTATTATCTTATTACAGATCTAGATATACTACAAGCTCATCTAGCAGAGAATCTGAGAGTGATGTGGAGACCTCATTTCTTTGTAAGTCTGTAATGCACAGTTTGATGAAATATTGAATAGTAAAAGGAGACTCAATTTTGATGTTGGTGTTAAACATTACTTTAATGAGTTAATGGCTATAACAGTTATCAGGTCAATATCTTTTAAAGAAATAAATATTCATTAATAACAGATATTAAAATTTTTAGGTATTAAAAATTAATACCTATTAAAGCTAATATTTTCTTTTCATCTGCTCAAAAAGAGCTGAAAATAATTTTGGAAAACATTTTAAAAGTGTGCTGTTTCTCATTGACACAAATTCTTCCATGAATTACTAATTCACAAAAGCTATCTTTTTTGGTAGTATCTCCAGCTCCTCATCAAGAAGGAGAAAAAGGACCCTCCAGCACTTTATATGGTAGTTTATTACTATTTGGTTACAGAATTTGCATAGCTCCAATTGGCATTGGCATTTTCCCTTTTCTAAGTCACTCGTCAGAACTACGTCTTCTCATTTTACGAGCTCCCAACAGCAGCAATTCACACAGTGCTTTCCAGGCTCTGGCTATTCGATACCTTTTTGTTCAATATATAGAGTGTATTAATTTGGCATTAATTTGGGAACTAGATTAATATTGCCTATATACTAGTGTGTCAGAAAATAGTTGATGAGTTAAAGTAGTGCCTAAAGTTATCACTTCTTTAATGGCAGCAGGAGGTCTCAGATCTCAAGCTCAAGCTTTCTAAAACTTAGTGCACTATTCTTTTCCTTGAGTAAAGCTTTTGTGGGCTTCTTTGTTTCTATGGCACAGAGACCCGAACTCAAGCCTGGCAGTGTCAGACAAGTCTTACATTTGACCATTGGGCTGTACCTCCAATACTTTAATGTTTTCTGGGGAAAAAACACAGCTTTATCCAAATGCAAATTTAAAATTTGATTCTTGAATTTGACTTCTAAACATCCTGAGTTGGGGAGCCTCAAAATAATTGGCGTGTTTTCTTACCGAGTGTGGCATCTTTCAAAATATGTTGTACTCAATTGTTTTGATTTTTCTTTCCCTTTGGTTGTCCTTTCACACAAACATCAGCTGCTGGCAATTTAAGTGTCTTAAACAATATGGTGTCAAAAATTTCATTCCTAGAAAAAAAAGACCTGGATATCTATGGTGATGTCGATATTACAGTGACAGAATCAAATGGAGGACACTAGAAAGAGTCGACATTTATTTCTACCTAATCTTTGTGGTCCCACATGAAGAACAGTTCATGGCTACAAGGTATTCCTGATACATCAGATTAACAGTGTTTTAAAGTTTTTTTTAATATATGTGTGTGTATGTATTATTATGTATGTATGTGTATGTAGGTGCCCAAAGGTCAGAAGAGGGCATCAGATCCCCGAATGATGAAGTTACAAGGGGCTGTGAGATGCCTGATGTAGGTACTGAGACCTGAACTACTGTCCTATAGAAGAGCAATAAAGGCACTTAATCACTGAGCCACCACTCCAGGCCCAAGATTAATAGTTGAATTACCTTATACTTATATAAAATATAACAATACAGAAAGAACTTAATGCTTGGAAGCAAATAGACAGTAGAATTAAATCAGGGCTGAATATGAGCTGATTTTGCCTTGGATACTATGCAGATTCCATGTAGCACTCTTGCAAATACACGCCTTGCATACAAGTTTATGTATTTCACAGCTTGAGATTTTAATCTTATCTCAATGTTTTCTCTTCCCTCACTCATAGAACTTTGGCAGGCATACTTTAAAAGCCTGAATTTAGATAATATTTTCACCTTGAAATATTTATAATAATGGAGTTATAGGTATTATATTTTATGCTCATTTTAGTCAGTTATTACAGGAATCACACAGCATATTTTAACAATTCTTTGAGAAGAATTTAAAAGAATAACTGGGTTGGTGTGTTCCCTTGAGGTCTTCCAACTCAGCACACTGTATTACTACTTTCTCAGTCATAGGTTTTCCAGTTTCCTACCATCATATTAGTCAATACTCTAAGAACCAACTAAATCTCATTTTGATATTTTGTTCTCACTCCCTTTTCTAAATATCTTTTGTACTTGCCTACTTACTCTTGCTGTTTCAGCTGTCACAAGTATGCCAATTAATTCTCTACAACTGCAAATATTTATTGTTATCTTTGTTCAAGAGAATCGTGGTCTCTTGTGGTCTCTAATACCTACAATATAAACCAGTCTTAAAACCAGCCAATTATCATTGTGGCAGTGAGCAAGGCAGCATGCAGGCAGACATGGTGCTGGAAAAGAACCTGAGGGTTCTACATGCTGATTCTCAGACGGGAAAGGGGGGCATTTGGCTGGGCTATTATCTTCTGTAAGAGAAAGAAAAAAAATGCTCCTGAAATGACCATGATGCATAAAGCAGAATGCTCAGTGTTTGCATGGGGACATTGCACGGTCACAAAAAGCTGGCTTGAGAGACTCCAGAGATTATATCCATCACTCTGAATGCGCAGGTATAGTTGGCTGGACAGGAGTTTGTGTCTGTCTTTATCAACCAAGAGAAGGAAGTCAACTGAAGGATGTGGAACAGAAAGCAGAAATTGCTATTAAACATGTAGAGTTCTTTCGATGACAGATTTAGTTAAATCTAAAAGCATGGATGCCATCAGGTCTCTAGCTTCTGTTTCTTTTGCTACTATTGGCTTTTTCCTGACAATCGACTCAAGGACTGGTTGTGGCCTCCTTGCAACAACTGGTAGAAGAGAGAGGGCCAGTGGATGCTTCTGCCACAGCATTAGCTCACATTTCTGGTGCATCGATCGTAAACCATGAGAGTTGATCACCTCCGATTAGGGGTTTGTGATGACTCTGCCTGCCCAGAAGAAATACAGGACGTCAGCTGTGCTTGGAAAGAACTTAACACAAAACTGAGGACAAATGCGACTTCTCAAATAACCAGAAGGTGCCTCCTGAAAGGAAATATGAGTATTTATTTTGATGTTCCTAAAACTGAGTCAGAAATATTACAGGTCGTGCGATATGTTTCAGATCAGATACTCTCATTGCCAGCCAATTACCTGAAACTGAAGAATATTATGATGGAAACTCATCTTTTAATCCCAGACAGAGCAGTTTGGGCCAGTCAGGTCAGTCTGGTGGTCAATCTGGTGGCTGATCAGGTAGACAGAGTTAACAGGGATGTCGGTCAGCATGGTGGTAGAACACTAAGAGGGAATAATTTGATCAAGAAGTGCAAGTCATAAATATATTTTGACTGTCATTTGATAATTCATCTTCCAGTGTGAGCTTGCCTCTTTCTGCCTAATTATGTATATTATCCACCAAAAAATTAGGTTATCATAGTTGATATATATATACATATTTGTAACTTGCAAAGAAATTAGTGTATTTTTAAAAAGTATTTTACAAAAGTGGTTGTAAACAAATCTATGAATCTGGATAAAAATAAACAAAAGGCACATATCCCCCAAAATACCCCAACAACAACAAAACCAAATAAACAAACAAAAACTAGCCAAATGTCCCTTAGTCTCTAACTCACACCCTTCAGCTCACTTTTGTCCCACCCATGCCCACATACTACTGTTGTGACACTTTTTGCATTTGTACTTCTTTCAGCTCCCAGAAACCTCCCAAGAGTGTTGACCCTTCAGCTATTAGCTTCATCTCCAGCTGCTGAGCCAGCTGTTTTATGAGACACATTCGCCAGGGCTGTCTTTCCCAAGCACCTTGTTCACTGAGCCATCTCCTAGAATCACTTTCTCCTTCCCATGCCATCTCACTTAAATTCTAGAGTCTGGTACCTAAGCCCTTCATCAGCAGGGTCTTGACTCTGTAAATTTTCTGACCAAATATCTCATTACTCTTCAGTATACCCCTGCTTTCTCTAACTCAAATAAGCCATCCACTCCCACATACCTCTCAATCACCATCTTTATGTGTTGTTTTTCCATAACCTTATATTCTCTTTGTTCTCTTTCTCTCACCCATGCTTATTACTGGCTATGCTCATTACATCTATCTTTGGTCATATAATGGATGCAGCAGGGTATCTGTTCTGAAATACGAAAGTTTCCCTTACTTCCCAAGTATCCTATTTATGGACCCTTGAGGATGGATGCTCACAAGTATTCAAAGCTAAGTGCTCTGTATTGTTTGCAACATTGCATCACTAACCAAACAAGCAGTGAAAAGAAATGTAAACAAGTGAATATAACTGCAAATGAAAGGAAGAACCTATGCAGCCAACAAAGAGGGTTTTTTTTTTTTAGCATTTGCCACATACCATGATCTATGCCAGCAGTTAGGAATAAAAGGAAGTCAAGTCAAAATATGTTCAGCTAAAATTACTTTCTATCAAATTTATTTTGTCATCCCCAGGCCAACATTGTAATATTTGGAGTTTTATTATTTTTGGGTCACTTAAATATTGATGCTTTCATTTAGAAAACATCATGCATTACTGCTAGAATTTACTGATTTAACAAACACTTATTGGGGAGCTTCTAAGAGTCAGGAAAGTTCAAAATGAAGGGAACTTTAAAATTGTACTGTGTTAAAGTGTGAAACAATCCCACACCAGTTTGGAATTATTATTAAAAGGGTTATTTATTTGAGGGGAAAAAACTTACAGAACACCATCCTAGACAACAGCCCTCTACCAGGAAAGGAGTCCCAAAGCAAGAGAGAGGGAGAAGAGGGCTGCCACTGCTTTTTAAAGAGAAAGAGACCACACCCCAGTGGGCTGGTATCTCAAAGGCTATTGGCTGAAGGAGCGGAAGGAGCTCCTGCAGCACCTCCCCCTTTTGTTTAAGTAAGAGAGTTCTAAACCTACTACAAAATTATATACAACAAGAACAAATATCCTATTCTAACTAGCCTGAGTCTTGTATAATAAATAACTTGGCCAAATCATGAGAGGAAAGTAACTACATTTATCTAGTTTTCAACCCCATCTAAGATTCGAGAAGGGAAATAATGTTACCTGAGTAATTAGGAAGTGCAATCAAACAACTTCCAAAACATGCAACAAAGTACAGAGACAACTGGCTACCTGGGCAATCACCCAAAGTCATGTTTGCAGTGTTGAAGCAACCAACTTTGGCTAAGGCCTCAAATAACTGACAGATTATTTTTAAAGGCAAGAAATTTTCCAAAACCATCTTACCCTGTCTTGGCAAGATTTGACAGTTTTGCTTATCCATTTTTGGATACTATGTATTTTGTCAGTAGTTGAGGTATGGGCAGTTCCTTGCCCAGAGGCCGGTTTTGCCAAGAAGAAGACAAGCTCCAAGTGGAGTGTCTTTGGTGCTCAACAATCTTTCGGGAATAGATCGGTGTTGCTAAGAGTGATTGTGTCTTGCTACCACAGAACTCTAAATTAGATTAAATGCCATTTTCTACAGCTCTTTGAAGAGGTTGAAGATTATCTATTTATACAGAATATAATCTCTACGTGTCTAAAAAACCTGATTAGTATAACTATAAATATGACAAACATAGATGACTATTAATCTATAATTCTTAATACCTATTTAACTTAAAGACTAAGACAATAAACAACTGTGCAATAAATGAGGACAATGACCTCCAAATGTAAACAATGTACAAATATACACTGCAATATGGTAAATACATATATCAATACATAAGCAATATATAAGAATCTTAATCAGAGGTAGAAATGTACACTACAATATGGTAAATATATATATATATCAATACATAAAAAATGTTTTAAACAGAGGTAGAAGCATGCATGCATGCATACAATATTCAATATAATTTAACTTTGTATCCGATGTAATCTATAAACAATAACTCACAAATACCAATCGGGTTCAAGGCAAGCCACACCGGTGGCAGGCAGCCAAGCCAGGGGGTGCTGTGGGGGGGTTGCCCAAACGTTGGACTCCAGATAAAGTGTGAAACAATCCCACAACAGTTTGGAATTATTATGCATATGTAACAATAATAAGAAATAAAAAATGGGCATTACTCTGAGGAGAAAATAGAAGTGGTTGGAGAGAGGATATGGGGGGGAAGTGATGTAATTCTATTTTCATTAAAATACATTTTTGAAACTTCATCTATTCTCCACACATGCGTTGCTGGAAACAATGTTGAATAAAATAACAGAGAGCAAGAATGTATTATTTCTTTTATACATTGATCTATCTATATATAATAATAATTCCATTCAATTATCATAAAAAGAAGTTATCTGTTAAATTTCTTTGTTAAAATTTTTATTACTTTTTATTGGTGTGTGTGTGCATGGGTCTATGCATGCACATGTGCACTCACATGCACATACATGAGGAAGCCAGAGGAAAGCTGGGGGGAGTTGGTTCTCTCCTTCCTTCTATTAAGCGAGTTCTAGAGAGAACCCATGCTGTCAGACTAGGCAGTAAGGACCTTTACCAGCTGAGTAACTCACTAGCCTAAAGGTGTTCTTCAAAATAAAAATATCATAATTCCTTGTTGCAACTTATGAAAAGTTAACTATCCTGGTAAGCTTTTGAATGTATATTTTCTGGTGTCTTGGTAGATGACTGCTGGTTCTCTTACCCCGTTCCTTTCATCAGCTGCCATGTGCCTTCTCAATAGCATTAAGTATAGACAACCAGAGATCTATGAACTCAGCACCATTCCCAAGGCTGCAGACATATGCTCAAGTGTTTGCATTGGAATGACTGCAACCATTTCAGTCTGTGTAAAGTCCCATATTTGTTCTTTATTTACAACATAAACAGTGTGTTCTTTCCCAGCTCTCAATAGAGATAAAATATGTGTTGGACAAAGACTGAATAAGAACATATGTGAAGGATTGGCAGATGTGGGCGAAGTTCATTTTTTGTAAGGACGAGGACCTGAGTTTGAATCTCCAGAACACAAGTAAAGCCAGAGCTGGCAATTCACATCTATAATCCCTGGTCTACTGCATCGAGATGGGAGGCAGAGATAGAAGAACCCCTGAAAGATGGCAGGGCAACAAATGTGGAGTATGTCATAGGGAACAAACAACAAAAATAAGACACTGTCTCAAAACAAGGTAGAAGGTGCATATTGACACCCAAGCTGGTCCTCTGAGTTCCAAATGCATACCAAGGTATGCATGTGTGCCATGGCAAGAACATACACACATTTATGCACACAAACATACATGCACATCATATGCACACATATATACATTTTATACATGCAAAGATACATTTTTTTGAATCAAAAGGACCTATGTGCAATGATAACTGTTAGAAGATCCTGAGTTGGAGAACCTATTCCCATTAACAGCCTTGTCTCTGAAATTGATCTTTCAGCCTCAAACATGAATACAAGCAATCATTGAGGATGTGTCATAAATTATTTATTCACAGGACATGTATGTATGAAGTGTTCAAGTAAGAGTCTACATATTGTGTGGAAATTGTGAACAAGCTATAGAATAAATTGGCCTGAATATTGTTCTGAATATTGTTATGACTTAACCTTACACAATATTAAGAAACACTTTAAAAGAAAATCCAATGACAAAAGCATGTACGACAGTGGGTTGTATAGAATGAGCAGTCGTATAGAAATCACCATATATAACTTGTAAGTTTTACAGGCCATTTGAGTTACTTAAGAACTACTAGAGAATAATGCTTCCTAGTGGCAGCCTGGCTTTTCCCACTCACCACTGATGGGGAAGCTCTGTTAACCAATCACGCCTAATTAAGGTGTGGCTACCTGGAGCCCAGAAAGAAAAACTGGGACAGATCAGGTGTGCACTCTCTCTGGGAGATTCCCGCCAGACACAGAGGAACTCGGACTTCCCATTCTTGTGGCGTGAGTTTCCCCTTATAACAATTAAAAATATAATTGTTTATCTTTAAGCTGGTCTGGTTATTTCCCAAATTGAGCTAGCCCCCACAACCCACAGCTCACAATGACCCCTGGGAATTCCAGATGCTCACCAACCAGGTAAAGCACCTTGAATCTTCAATTCATAAAAAGCATGGCAAATTCGCCTTTCTACCTGTCAACACAGACAAACAAAGAAGAAGCCCCTAATATCCTTCAGGCAGTTCCTTCTTTTCTAGCTTTCCCTTCTGTTAAGCATCAGGCTCTTTTGAATTTCTTTCTATACCATCAAGATCATCTTTATTGAGCACACCTGTGTTGAGGATGCAGCACATGACATCCCTGAGCTATTGGAGATGTCTAACCTAAGCTATCCCTGTGCCTCCTCTGAGCCATTGGACAGTGACAGTCAGCATAAGCTATACAGATTCCATCTGCATGTGGATCACTGAAGCTCATTGGCAGGCCATCCTAGCCTAAACATAAAACAAGGTCCAGGCCAATGAGAGACCTCATACCCAAAGGTACACACACACAAGTGAAATAGAACAAAACAAATTGTCCTCCCCTCTTTTATCTAGAAAACCATAGGGCATCCTGCCAAATACCCCAGATTCACCTAAAACTACATTACCTGGGTGGTGGTGGTGCACACCTTTAATCCCAGCACTCAGGAGGCAAAGACAGGTGGATCTCTGTGAATTGGAGGTCAGCCTGATCTACAAAGTGAGTTCCAGGACAACCAGGGCTACACAGTGAAACCCTGTGTCTGAAAACAAACAGCAAAAAAACTCCCAACTATGTTGCCTATTTTTTAATATCTTCAGTTTTACAGCTTTTAGCCAAAGCTTGCATTATAATCATAAATAACATACTCACATTTTTTTTTCAGGAAAGCTTGAATCCTCGGGGTGCTGCAAATACTAATCCAGGCTACTACTGAGGATGCTCTCTTGTGAATAATGAAAGTGATTTACTTTTCAGTGTGGCATATCAAGCTTTAAGAATGATACTCAGGAACGATCTGGTGAGAGGGTGACTCCTGGCCATCTGTCTGTAGCTCTTGAAATGTGTGACTTTAGACAGCTTTATTGACACTCATTCATAAACTTGTGGATATTTTGGTTCTGGTCTTTTGAAAAGGTGACTGAATTGCTTCTCATTTAAATAAAAGGTTAATTTGCTGCATTTTTTTTTTACTAATTTAAAACAGAATTTTTAATTCCGGCTACTATTGTTAGATACTGAGTTGTGAGTACTACAAGGAAACTGTTTTTCACTTGAAAAAAGTCTCTTATGTAAAAATGTTGCCATTTGACAGCTAAAACTTATGAAAAATATCTTCAATCCTTTCTTGGCATCAATTATCAATAGATACATAGTCACTGATGGCACATATTAACTATTAGTAGATACATAGCAGCTGGTGGTACATATTATTAATAGATACATAGTAACTTATGGCACCCTATGAGGATTATTATCTTTGTATCACCTATTGAACAAACCCTCTAAAGATAAACTCTCATTCTTGGCAAGGTGTATAGGAAATGCATAGCTAACAACTTCTAAACATGTATTTTCCAGGATAAAAGAACCATTAAAAGGTGATGAATGTGAGGTTCTGCTTTATTGATACAGGGAGTTGGAAAGAATATTAATCAGTCTACTCTTTGACAAAATGTTCTAATAGTTTCCCTTTGGGAATCCAGCTGCTAGATAACTCTCCTAAGGGCTGGCATAAAAGGACTCTGTATTATTTTGAAACCTAATGATGAGTTACTAGGGCTTCTTAATACTTATTATTTATCATCAACCAAAATCACCTTGTTAGAAACATTTATCTGTAAGCTTAATGGAGCACTTCATTAGGAAGATTGGCTATCTATCCTGAATTATCATTGGATTCTTAATGAATCACAGCATTTACTTGCTGCTACTACCTTTTACCCCTAATTTCATGTTATTGTTTCTTTTACTTCACCATCATCGACTTCTTTTATATACTATTTGTTTTCTTCCCTGTATTTGTATTGATACAGATTTCCATAAGTAAATTAAAGGGCATTGATATCAATAATCATTTTGCAAGTCCAAATAAAAACCGAATGTGCCGTACCAATATGCACAGAAATAAGAAGGGCACAAGAATTCTCTTGGATGTGGAATAATAGAAATTTTGGCCATTCCTGGTAAGGGGATAGAATGATACAAACAAGTTATCAACATTCACTTCAAATGTCTATTGACTGGAGACTCCCTAAACACACTGCTATAAATGTGTTGGAATGTACATTAGTAGATACTACATAAGATGCTACAGTACAAAACAGTGTGGGCGAATCTCCTAGAGCTATGAAATTGAAAAAGACAAAATTAATATATGTGTGATTCCATTTACAGTAGATGAAGCTGATACACACACACACACACACACACACACGCATGCACACACACACACATACCCACACAGATCCTGACTAATACCGACAAAAGGCAGAAAGTGGTTGTCTTTGCATAGTTACTTTCTGGGAGCTTGGGAAACAGTGTGCTTCAAATTTACCTTTATTTGAACAGTGAACACTCTGGAGTGGTGTATATGTGTATGTGAATTTATTGACTTTCCTAAGAAATTGTGCACTTTGTTGTATGTGTTACAGTTCAACTTTCAAAGAGGAGAGGGATATAAAAGAATACTGGATGTTTTAAATTTATTTAGACTAAATGATCATTAGTAGCCTTTTACTATACAAAGGCCTGTGATAAAAAAGTATTGATAGCCATTTAACACAGATAATTAAACCATTTAATAAATTATTACAGTTCTATTTAAATTAGTCCTAGTGGATGAAACAAGGTAAAAATACTGAAGCATAGGTTCCAAAGAGTGTAGTATGCTAACATTTTTATGATATTTATTAAATAACCAAATATTTCAATGTTTATTTAAATGGAGTTTCCAAGAAGCCCCTAAAATCGAAGTTAATGGTGTAGGAGGTCCTTCTGTATTTGGGTTGCTTTCATTGGTTATTAAAAGAACTGCCTTGGCCTAGTTGATAGGGCAGAACTTAGGTAGGTGGAGTAGAGAGAACTGAATGCTGGAGAAAAGGGCAGAGTAGAAGACACCATGAAGCTCCTACCTGAGACTGATGCTGGTTAGAATCTTTCCCAGTAAGCCACGACCTCGTGGTGTTACACAGATTGGTAGAAATGGGTTAAATCAAGATGTGAGAGTTAGCCAATAATAGGCTAGAGATAATGGGCCAGGAAGTGATTTAATTAATATAATTTCTGTGTGGTTATTTTTGGTGTAAGCTAGCAGGGCAGCAGGATGCAGCCCGTTCCTCCTACTACAATTGTATTTCAGGTGTAAGTTAGCCAGGATGACAAGCAGCCCGCTCTCTCCTACTACAGTTAATGACATCTTTCCTCTTTCTAATAAGAAAGTCCCATGGAAGTAAAGTCCCTAATAAGTAAATCCACATGATGAAAAATAGTAAAGACATGTCAGTGAAAAGAGTCAAGTCATAAAGTTCCATTTGTGAGTGCAGATACTGTCATTTCCCACTGTAGCTGTTCTTCATATGGCTATTCTTCAGTGTAAGTTGCCAAGAGGTCCATTAGCAGCTGGGGGTGTGATCATTCCAAATTTCCACCTCTATTTGAATTGTCATAAGAATATACAAAGTTTCCAAATGTGAAAGCTTCAGTCTCCACCGGTTCAGGTTTTCCTATTCTTTAGCTGAACCATTCAGCATCCTAGCAGCTCCTCAGCTATATTCTACATGAGGTGACAGTCGCTCCTATCATCAAGAAGATGATATATAAAGAGAAACTAAAGTTATACATCTTCTAGAAGCTACTTTTGAACTTGCAGGAGTTATCTAAGTTTTTAATTGGCATAATGATAATAATAATAATCATGAGTTTGGATTGGTGTGCCCATCAGGAGTGGATAATTCTGTTTCCAGAAGTCATGTGCTTTTAAATAAAATCCCCAGCACTCAGGTTCAGGTTGCCTCCCTATGAGTCACTGGCCAAAGAGGCTCCAGAGGTCTCCCAAAAGAATACGGACTAGTATCATCACTCTTAGTTGCCTACCAGAACTAGAGAGTAAGATGATGTTTCTGGAGGCACTACATAGGATTCAGAGAAATCCAGTTTTAGCTATGCTGGAAACTCCCTCTTTGCTGACATTCCCAGAATGTTTTATGCAGGCTGGTGGAGGAAAGAAATGGCTAATGGTTTCATCCAGCTGTAGAACATGCTCACTGAAATTCTGACGTGCGAGGCAAGATGTCACTGGTGTGGTAGTCACACAGCTACACAGGACACATCCCATAACTTTGTGATTGAGTTGGAGGCCTGCTTCATGGCAGAGAATACACACCTTGTATTATAAACCTGTTCAAAGATTCATGGATGGGAAGGTCATGGATGCAAGGGGAAATATACCATCATTGCTCCCCTAAAGTGATACGCTGTTGGACTTCCTTCAAAATATTGATGTTTATAACCATAGACTAGGGTGGCTTTCATCTTGGGTCATAGAAACTCCTTTTTGCAGAGAGCTGTGATCAATGTAGGGTCTTTTATCTGGTCCAAGTACTTCAAATAAGTGACTGTTGAGTACTCAACTCTAAACAGGACATCTATAGCTCATTCTCCCTGCCTACCTGCATGGCCCAAGGAATATCATGGTAGAGACTACAGGAAGAATGTAAGAGTAGGATGTTAGTGAGAAATGCCATGAAATATTGCCATTCTGACATGATAGCTTCTGCAACCATGAACACATAGCAGCTATGTATGCCTGCATAAGATTGGGAGCTTCAACCTCCCACCATGTACTCATGAGACTCCATCCCTTCCTTGACAATTAACAACTATGGCAGAAAAGGATATCATATCTGCCAATTATGTGAACAAATTGAGAAGAAAAGGGGGAAAGCAAGAGGAGGGTAATGAGGGAGAACATAATCACAATATTTATGTGTACAAGTATCTATAAAACTGTCAAAATAAAAATAAATAATTCTTAAAAGAAAGTTCACACATCTTAATATTATTACTCAGACAGATGCAAGGGAGGAATTATGACTAGAACTTTATTCTATTTCTCAGACAAGGGAACGCAAATCAGATTGAGATAACAGATGCCTATCTCCAAGCCAAACACCTCACAGCACCATATAGAAGTTTGTTAGTCAAACTGGCAATATTGTTTTTTGTTAACTCTTCTTCAAACTTTAACTCTTTATTCAAACAAAGAAATACTATAAGAATACGAACTGTTTATTGAAACAAAAGATCCAAAGAGTTCTATAGGAATATCCACTTAGCAGTCTTTCCCTGAGAGAGGCATAGGAGCTCTCAGACAGCAGTATCATAATAGCTACAGGGGCTCGGCTGTGAGGGCACCTGCCCGATCTCATGAATTTCTTTGCGGCACTTTCTAGTCACTTCATGAGTTTATGTGCTGCACACAACGTGTAGGAAGATTCCTTTTCCAGTGCTTTCAGCACTTAGTGAACTTCTGAAAGAAAGAAGTGGTGAACCAAAGCAGCCTCAGTTCCAGAGCATAATCTGACCAAGAAGCTTTTGTTACCAATTCATTCTCAGTCACTGGGATTCAGGCAATGGTGTAATTGTTTTGTTAATTTAGCCACAAGTGATTGTTAAACCTTATTATAATGTTTCAGTAGCATTGTTGAAATGGTCCAATAACAGGCATCAAGGTTTATAATATGGAATGTCTTAAAGTAAAACTAAGACCAAAAAAGTAGTGTGTTTATTTGGAAGATCTGTGAAGTGACACTCTAATAACTTACCTTCTGAATTCTAGTCTGCTTCTAACTTCTAATTTGTATACATTGTTTCAAAAGCCATCTTTAACAAAAGATCCCCCCCCCCTGTATTTCAGTCAAGACAAAAATTCTTTTCCTAAGTACAAGGTGATAGGGAATTTCAGGCTCACTGCTGTCCAGACTGTTACAGGTATTCTTTTCCTGTTTTTAAACTAGAGTCATTAGGAAAAGGGAATCTCAACTGAGTGAATGTTTCCATAAGATTGGCCTATAGCCAAGTCTCTGGAACATTTTCTTGATAATAATTGGTGTGGGAGGACCAATTAATATGGATGGTGACAACCCTAGGATGGTGGTCTTGGGTTGTATAAGAAAGCAAGCTGAACAAGTCGTGAAAAATGAACCAGTAAACAGGATTCCATTATGGCTTCTGCTCCAGTTCCTGCATTCAGGTTACTGTCTTGAGTTCCTGCCCTGACTTCTTCAGTGATGGAGTGAGCCTGAGATGTATGCTGAACTAAACTCCTTCCTCCTCCCCAAGTTGCTTTTCATCATTGTTTTATCGCTATTGAAACCCTAACTAATACAGCATGATTCTACTAAAGTTTATCATAGTGACCCAATCCGTTTACTGGGCTTACTTAAGGAGCATGGCTGAAGGGGTTGCCAGAAGGGACATGGGTGCCCCTAAAACAGCTATATTGGCAGTATGTACCCATCATGGATGGTAGTTCCTCCAGGACCACGTAGATAAAATCTCCTTCCCTCAACTTTCCTACCCTATATCCTCTATCCCCTCCCTGAGATCCAGTGTACAATTAGGACAGAATTAAATATAAATGTCTAAGAAGAGTGGCTAAACATTTGATGATCTTCACACTCTCTCATTCTATGCAGGAACATAATAACCCATAAAGCTGATGTTAACCGACTTGTGCAAGCAAGTAACTGGCCTAATGAAGATGGTGGCTACTTTGCCCAGAGGACAACACTCTACAACATGAGGTAACAGTTAAAAACTATTATCTAGAAAACCAATGAGTGTATTATAGGAAAAAATTAAATTTATCCCTTCCAGAAGCTATTCTTGTTTATTTTTTATTTAAATTTTTTATACAACACATTTTGATCCTATTCTTTCCCCTCTCCCAACTCCTCCAGATCTTCCCCCACGTCCCTACCCACTCAACTTCATGTTCTTTTACTCTTCAGCAAAACACAAAACAAAAAATCACAAAACTAAAAAAAAAACGTTCCCAACAAACAACAAAAATAAAACTCAAAATATGAAAACAGCATATAGAATCCCAAAACAAAAAACAGAAAGCAAACAACAGCAAAAACCCACAGAGTTCATTTTGTGTTGGCCAACCACTCTTGGACTTTCCTGAGAATGTGGTTGATACATCCAATATTATTCCATTGGCAAAAACTGATTTTCCCTTGCCTAGCAGGTATCAATTTGCAAATAGCTTTGTGGTTGGGGTGCAACTTTGAGTCAACTTCTGAGGGATTTTTTTTCTGGTGTGAATCTGTGCCGGTCTTGTGCATTAGTCCAATTCTATCTGGAAAACGCTGTCTCCTTGGAGTTGTCCACCACCTCTGCCCCTTACAATATTTCTTCCTCCTCTTTTACAGAGATCACTGAGACTTGAGGGAAGGAGTTTGATAAAGACATCTAATTTAGGGTTAAATGCTCCAAAGTCTTGAACTCTGTGCTTTGTCCATTTGTGCATCTCTGTGGGAGTGACTGTTTACTGCAAGAAGCTTCTCTGAAGAAGGTTGAGTGGTGCTCTTCTGAATATAGCAATATCTTCAGAACTCGTTTTATTGCCACGTTTCTTCCCCCCACCTCTCTCTCTCTCTCTCTCTCTCTCTCTCTCTCTCTCCCTCTTTCTCTTTATCCTTTTTTGAGACAGGATCTTTCTATTTTGTCTCTCCTGGATCTCACTATGTAGACCAGGCTGGTCCTGAACTCATAAATATCTACCTGCCTCAGTCTCCAGAGTGATGGGATTAAAGGCTCAGGCAACCAAGACCAACATACTGTGTTTCTTTAGCATAATAGTAGTAGGTTTTCCTCAGAGCCTGTGACTTATCTGTTCTCAGATTCTTAGTCACTTTAGCAGGATCAGGTAGGTTATATCTAATGGAGTGACTCTCAGACAAGAAAGTGGTTAGTTACTCCAATAACATTTGTACCAATATTATACTGGTACATCTTTCAGGCAGGTCATTGTTTTTCATCTCAGGCGTTGCATTTGGGTGATATCATAGGAGAGTACCTTTCTGTAATACTGAATACTAGTCAGTAGGGGTAAGCAGAATTGACTCTTGAATTCAGAAGAGTTATCTGAGTTTTTAAAAGTCTGTTAGAAGTGTCCTAACTTGGCCAACAGGGTCAGAGTGCCTTTATTTTTCGCTAACAAGACTCTAAAATGGTCTTTAAAAGATCTCTTTATTTTTTAAACAATTTATTAAACATTCATTTCCTCTAGATAGCTCTGGTTTTATATGAAACTTTGGAGTTTTGAGCCATGCTCAGGATCTTCCTATTTACCCTTAACATCCAGTGTTCTGCGTTTAGCATTCCCATTAATTTATAGAGATCTAGGGCCTCTTGCTCTGAATAAACCCTCCGAAGACAAATTGTCATTCTTTGTTGTATATACGAAACAAACATATAACACTTCTAAGCACTTGATGCGGCTCACTAACAAGATTGTTTCAAGATAAGAATTGCAAGGCTTTGCTTTTGTTACATAGAATCTGAAGCCATGTTAATAGATCTACTACTGCACAAACTATTTCAGTTGTTTTCCTTTTCCAGGCAGCTGTTACATCAGATCTTCCAAGAGCTGATGTTAAGAAAATCCTTACTTTACTAGAACTCAAAGCACACATCAAACCCCACACACTAATAGTAGGCGATTTCAACACTCCTCTCTCACCAATGGACAGGTCAACCAGACAGAAACTTAACAGAGTAATACAAGAACTAACAGATGTAATGATTCAAATGGACTTAATAGACATCTATAGAACATTCCACCCAAACAGGAAAGAATATACCTTCTTCTCAGCATCTCATGGAACTTTCTCGAAAATTGATCACATACTTGGTAACAAAGCAAACATTCACAGATACAAAAAATTTGGAGTAACCACCTGTGTCTTATCAGATAACTATGGAGTAAAGATAGAATTTAACAACAATTCCACCCCCAGAAAGCCTACAAACTCATGGAAACTGAACAGTCAACTATTGAACCACTCCTGGGTCAAGGAAGAAATAAAGAAAGAAATTAAAGTCTTCCTTGAATTCAACAAAAATAAAGAAACAACATACCCCAACCTATGGGACACTATGAAAGCAGTGCTAAGAGGAAAGTTCATAGCACTTAGTGCCCATATAAAGAAAGCAGAGAAAGCACACCTAAAAGCTCTAGAAAAAAAAGAAGCAGACTCACCCAGGAGAAGTAGAAGACTGGAAATAATCAAACTGAGGGCTGAAAACAATCCAAATAATCAATGAAACAAAGAGCTGGTTCCTTGAGAAAATCAACGAGATCGACAAACCCCTATCCAAACTAATCAAAAGGCAGAGAGAACACTCCTATTAACAAATTCAGGAATGAAAAGGGGGACATAACAACAGACACTGAGGAAATTCAGAGAATCATTAGTCTTACTACAAAAGCCTGTATGCCACAAAATTGGAAAATGTAAAAGAAATGGACAGTTTTTTAGATAAATACCATATACCGAAATTAAATCAAGACCAGGTGAACAATTTAAATAGACCTATAAGTTGCGAGGAAATAGAAGCTGCCATCAAAAACCTCCCAACCAAAAAAAGCCCAGGACCAGATGGTTTTAATGCAGAATTCTACCAAAACTTCCAAGAAGAGCTAGTACCTATACTCCTTAACATGTTTCGCATAATAGAAACAGAAGGGTCATTGCCAAACTCTTTTTATGAAGCTACAGTTACCCTGATACCAAAACCACACAAAGACACAACCAAGAAAGAGAATTACAGACCAATCTCACTCATGAACATTGATGCAAAAATTCTTAATAAAATACTGGCAAACAGATTCCAAGAACACATCAAAAAAATCATCCATTATGATCAAGCAGGTTTCATCCCAGAGATGGAGGGCAGGTTCAACATATGGAAATCTATCAATGTAATCCATCATATAAATAAACTGAAAGAAAAAAACATATGATCATTTCATTAGATGCTGAAAAAGCATTTGACAAAATTCAACACCCCTTTATGATAAAGGTCTTGGAGAGATTAGGGATACAAGGTTCATATCTAAATATAATAAAAACAATATACAGCAAGCCGACAGCTACCATCAAATTAAATGGAGAGAAACTCAAAGCGATTCCACTAAAATCAGGAACAAGACAGGGCTGTCCACTCTCCCCATATCTCTTTAATATAGTGCTTAAAGTTCTAGCAATAGCTATAAGACAAAATAAGGAGATAATGGGAATTCGAATTGGAAAGGAAGAAGTCAAACTTTCGTTATTTGCAGATGTTATGATGGTGTACATAAGTGACCCCAAAAACTCTACCAAAGATCTTCTACAGCTGATAAGTACCTTCAGTGATTGGGCAGGATACAAGATCAACTCAAAAAAATCAGTAGCCCTCCTATACACAAAGGATAAAGAAACAAAGAGGGAAATCAGAGAAACATCACCTTTCACGATAGCCACAAATAGCATAAAGTATCTTGGGGTAACACTAACCAAGGAAGTAAAAGATCTATTTGACAAGAACTTTAAGACCTTGAAGAAAGAAATTGAAGAGGATACCAGAAAATGGAAGGATCTCCCATGCTCCTGGATTGGTAGGATCAATATAGTAAAAATGGC
>PVIU01020814.1:0-10927 GCA_004026605.1 Ondatra zibethicus | reverse complement strand
AATTCAATGCAATTCCCATCAAAATCCCAACAAAATTCTACACAGACCTTGAGAGAACAATAACTAAGTTTATATGGAAAGACAAAAAGCCCTGGATAGCCAAAACAATCCTATACAATAAAGGAACTTCCGGAGGCATTACCATCTGTGGCTTCAAACTCTATTACAGAGCTACAGTAATGAAAATAGCTTGGTATTGGCATAAAAATAGAGATGTTGACCAGTGGAATCTAATTGAAGACATGGATATTAATCCACAAAACTATGAACACCTCATATTTGACAAAGAAGCTAAAATTATACAATGGAAGAAAGAAAGCATCTTTAACAAATGGTGCTGGCATAACTGGATGTCAACCTGTAGTAGAATATAAATAGATCCTTATCTATCTCCATGCACAAAACTCAAATCCAAATGGACTAAAGACCTCAATATTAATCCGACCACACTTAACCTGATAGAAGAGAAAGTGGGAAGTAGCCTGCAATACATGGGCACAGGAGACCACTTCCTATGTAAAACCTCAGTGGCACAGACAATAAGAGCAACAATGAATAAATGGGACCTCCTGAAAATGAGAAGCTTCTGTAAAGCAAAAGATACTGTCATTAAGACAAAAAGGCATCCTACTGAATGGGAGAAGATCTTCACTAACCCCACATCAGACTCAGGTCTGATCTCCAAAATATACAAAGAGCTCAAGAAACTAGACCTTAAAATGCTAAATTAAAATGGGGTAATGATCTGAACAGAGAATTCTCAACAGAAGAAGTTCGAATGGCCAAAAGATACTTAAGGTCATGTTCAACTTCCTTAGCAATCAGGGAAATGCAAATCAAAAGAACTTTGAGATACACCTGTCAGAATGGCTAAAATCAAAAACACCAATGATAGCCTATGCTGGAGAGGATGTGGAGTAAGGGGAACACTCATCCATTGCTGGTGGGAATGCAAACTTGTGTAACTACTTTAGAAATCAGTGTGGTGGTTTCTCAGGAAATTGGGAATCAACCTACCTCAGGATCCAGCAATACCACTCTTGGGAATATACCCAAGAGATGTCTGACCATACTATAAAAACATTTGTGCAACTATGTTCATAGCAGCATTATTTGTAATAGCTGGAACCTGGAAACAACCTAGGAAGAATGGTTGAATGGATCAAGAAAGTGTGGAATATATACACATTAGGATACTACTCAGCGGTAAAAAATAATGACATCCTTAAATTTGCATGCAAATGGATGGAAATAGAAAACACTATCCTTAGTGAGATATCTCAAACCCAAAAAGATGATTATGGTATATACTCACTCATTAGTGGACCCTAGCCATAAACAAAGAACATTAAGCTTATAGCTCACAAGCCTAGAGAAGCAAAATAGTAAGGTGAACCCAAAGAAAACATATATAGATCCTCCTGGAAATTGGAAGCCTACAAGATAGCTGGGCAAAAGGTGGAGGCATGGGAATGGGGATAGGGGTGTAGGTAGGGGTGGGGAGGGGTGAAAGGGAGAGAGGGAGGGAGAAGGGATGGACTTGGGGGAGTGAGAGGGAGGAGATGGAGGAAAGGTGGATATTGGAGAAGGGAATAAGATATCTACATTAAGGGAGTCATTTTATTGGCAAGAGTCTTAGCTCTAGAGGGGATCACAGGTGTCCACAGGGATGTCCCCAGCTAGGTACTTGGGCTGCAGAGGAGAAGGTGCCTGATCTAGCCTTGTCCCATAGTTACATTGATGAATATCTTGATCATCACCATAGAAATTTCGTCCGATGGATGGAGATAGAGATAGAGACCCACATTCACATCAGAGCAATGGACTGAGCTCCCAAGGTCCAGTCGAAGAGCAGAAGGTGGGAGAAGATGAGCAAGGAAATCGGGACTGGGAGAGTCTGGTCCACCAACCGAGACAGTGTGTCTGATCTAATGGGAGCTCACTAAATCCAGCTGGACCAGGACTGAATGAGCATATGATCAAACCAGAATCTCTGAATGTGGCTGTCAATGGGGGCTGACTGAGAAGCCAATGATAATGGCACTTGGACCTATCTCTTCTGCATGTATTAGCTTTTTGGGAATCTAGTCTATATGGATGCACACCTCCCTAGGCTGGGATGGAGGGGGGAGGGCCTTGGGCTTCCCACAGGGCCGGGTATCCTGCCCCCTCTTAAGGAAGGGGGAGGGAAAAGGGTTAGTTGGGGAACGGGAGGGGACTGGGAGAAGGGGAGGAAGTGCAAATTTTTTAAATGAAAAATAAAAGAATATAAAAAAAGAAAATACTTCAAGAATCTATAGCCTATATATATATATATATATACATACATACATACACACACCCATATATATGTATATACTACTGAACAATATAACATTTTTAAAGCTTCTAATTTGAACTGGTTGTACTTAAGGGGATAAATATAACAGTATACACCTTCTTTTATAATCCTTTAATTTTTTCATGGTTATTAAACATCCATTTAATATTCCTTTTTTACAGGGTCTTTCTATATCACCTTGGCTACCTTGAAACTCACTATGTAGATCAGGTCCACCTGGAACTCATGGAGATCCACCTTCCTCTACCTCTGAGTTCTGGGATTAAAGAGATGCGAGACTTATGTAGCAACAGATTTGGTTCAAATATTGGTGATATGCTGATGACAGGAATATTAGAGAGGAGCCATTGGTGTCCTTTAAAAATGTGACCACTGTCCATCACTCTGGAAGAATTCGGTGACTGACTGAGCAGAGAAACAACTTCTGGACTGTTTATCTACAATGGAAGTGAAATGGACATCCCGACTCCAGGATTTAATTATTACTTTAATTTACAACCTCTATTCTAGAGGGAAACAGAATAAATCACTGTCGTTGTCTTCTCAAAAAAATCCTTACTATTTTGAAAGATGAGTTGCTATGTCTTATTTATACCTGCTACTAACCATAAATCAAAATCATTTTGGTAGACAATTTAAGTATAAATTCTTAAAATCTCCAATCAAGGATAATTTAAGTTCTTTCTTTCCATTTGAATGTATTTTTTTTTTATTTTTTCTTGTCTTGCAACTGTGGCTATGATTTCAAACACTATCTTGTGGAGTGGTGAGAATGGACAACATTGATGATATTTTCTATAGGTTTTTAATAGAGGATTGTTTAAAATAGTTGAGCTCTTACTAGGAATAAATTTTTTCTAAAGGAGGCCAGTCAGTATTTTGAATTTACAAACCTTTTGAATTTACCAGTTTACAGGATTAATTCAGGAAAAGACTAAGGAGACCCTTTCCCTATGACATCCCTTGTCACTAAAATAAAAGAGACAGATTCAGTGTTACAGAATAAGGTGGATTTTCAGCAAGAATGGCAAGTTTTCAAATCTGTTTAGGCAAACAAGTGGTTCTATAAATGATCTTATAATTTTCATAAGACAAATTATAAAGTAAAAATGTGAGTACCAAAGGAAAAATAAAAACTAAGGAATAGAGAGAGGCCCATGACTTTAATGTTCTAAGGGCCTTACAGGTATATGACATCACTTTTAGACTGAAAGTCTTGGATTGCAATGGCAGGTGGCCTTGGCTGGATCTCATTGGATTCCCAGGATTTCAAAAGCCAGTTCTCCCTTAATATCACCAAAATAATGGGAATAAGAAGAAATTGAGGGTTTTTTTCCTAATGAGGTTTTGCTATTATTATTGCTATAACAAATTTCCAGAGACAGTCTAACCCTATAAAGAAAAGATGTTTATTCGCTCATGTTCTCAGAGATTCCATGCACTGAATTGACATTGACTCAGCTTGGTGAGGGTCTTCCTGACTGTGAGAAAATGATCATATTGCCAACAGGAAGACTGAGACACAGGGATCAATAGATCCTAATGGGCAGAGTCCCAGAATATCCCTTCTAGAATCCAACTCTTAAAGGTACCTCCACTGCTATAGCATTACCACCACACAATCGACTGAGTCTCTAATACATGGGTAATTAAAGAGCCCAACCTGAAACCATCCATAAACCATAGCATGAGAAAAGAGAGAACAGTACCTGTGCGGTTTTTGGTAACTTTTCAGTGTAAGGGAAAAGAGGGCAGAATTGTGAGATTTAAGGGTTCACTTGAGACCGTGGAAGGACTTTAATAAAACAGATTAGTTAGTAGACATAGGAAAGTGTTCTAGATTTTGTTATGCAATCTAACATTCATGTTTTTCAGAATGTTCCTGCAGCAAACAAGGATGTTATTTACAATTTTAGTCTTTCTGGGGAAGCATTTTCTAAAAGTCATATTGATGAAAACAAGTGGAGTATTAAAATTCTATTATCAAAGGGACACGAATAATAAAGCCACATTGGTGTAGGTGGTAAGAAGTGTGGGAATGAGAGCTTTATTTCTCGTTTTGTCTTCCTCCCACAGATGAATCTGTTTCTTAGTGTCTCAAAGGGCTTTGAAGAATATGAGGGCATTGTGTTCGTTGTTAACTGATAATGTTCATAGCAGCCTGCAGGGATAATGATCTCTTGTCTACAATTCGGCAGCTGTTTTCTAGGTATCCTCCTTGAAATCTTATTCTTTTCCAGGTGACTTTATCACATTGTAACCACAATAAGATCTTAAAGTTAAAATTACATTTAAGTATCTTTTCAGCTCTATTACGTTAAAAGCCAAATCCTTGCTAAAGCCTGTAAAGTGAGATGGTACAACGCTGGGACTGAGCTTGGAAGGGTGTGTAGTAGAGGTTCCTCTCCCAACCTCCACTACCATCCTCCTGCCCCCAATATGATGAACACTAAATTGGAAGTCTACGAGGGAATGTGTGAAATGGAGACTATACTTCCCTTGGGGATTATGTGCTCAAGAGGGCTAGAATCTACTATCAACTGTCTGAAAACCTGTTGGTAGGACTGTCTTCCACTTTCCCGTTTGATTTGTACCTCCAGTGGTATAACTGGCTGCAGATGTGCACACTCTAGAGCTAAGAAGTGGTCCAGGGACAGCTTTTGGCTGGCATGGCTGTAGTTATATAAGATGCCTGTATGTATGTGCCATCTCTCAAATTAGAGTTTAGAGCTAGAAATGGAAAGAGAATAAACCAGACCAAAGGCCAATAACCAATGGGGGAAACCACAAATCAAGATTATTTGTTTCTAAATTCTCTTACAGATTAGATCTTCAAGCACTCTGACATGGACTTATTTTTATAAATTTCTCTGTCACCACCTTTCTCTTTAGTTCAGCCATTATCTTTCCTTTTTTCATAACAAAAACACCCTCTAGTCAAGCCCTAGCTTGTGTGGAGGAGGTAGAACGATCCTTTATGTGCCGTAGTATATCAAGTACTGAGGTATGTGTCTTCAGGGTTATTTTTCAACTCCAGAGAAGTTTAGACTTGTGACGAGGATTCCAAAGTAGAAATCGTTCTTGTTTTCTTGTAACAATTGGTACATTGACCAGATCTCATCTGAACTGTGACTCATCAGTCACTGACAAACAGAAACAGTTGCTCAGAAATCTTGGGCAAATAACTCAAAGGCTCATCCTTGCCCATTGTGAATTATTATCCTCAAGTGCAGTTGGCATAAATGCAAAACATTTTTAACAAAGTATCAGGGTAATTGCCTGTGAAGAGAACTCCCCTGAGCCAGACAACTCAGAATAGACTGATTGCATGGATTTTTAAGAATATCAGTAATTTCTTCCACGTGCACTCAGTTCTGAATGTACATTTCCCCTCTTATAAAGCGGGAAGGTCATCACATGACAGGAAGCTACTCAGCACATTGCTTGTCTTTCTCCCCTCTAGCTCTGCATTCCAGAAAAGCAGGTATACACATTTATCATTGCTTTGTACCTGGCTCTTATAAGTTGTTTGTTTGTTTTTCCTGAAACAATAAAAAAAAGATAGACAAAGTCTTTGCTATCAAATCTCAGTCTACAATAGAAAGTACAAAAAATGAAAATACATTTTTTTTTTTCTGGAATCTGTGCTTGGTAGCCCTGAAGTGGGAAAAGAGTAGTATGGAGATAACTTAGGCTGGGTTTTCATGCAGGTGAGCAGCACAGGCGTCTCACCTCTTCTCTTCATCCCATCATGGTTCTTCACATGGAGGGCAAAAGGCAGCCACAGCAGGCTAGCCTTAGTTACTTCTCCGTAGCATGGCATGAAAGAGACAAGTAATGATGCAAAGCATGGAAGGGGTTTACACAGTCTGCCCTCGATCCAGAGCAGTGGTTCTCGACATTCCTGATTCTGTGACCCTTTAATACAGCTTCTCATGTTGTGGTGAGCTCCAACCAGAAAATTATTTCAGTGTTGGGCTGGAGAGACGGCTCATGGATTAAGAGCACCAGCTGTTCTTCCAAAAGACCCAGGTTCAATTCCCTGCACCCACATGGCAGCTCATAACTGTCTGCATGTTCAGTTCCAGGAGATCTGACACCCTCACAAAGGCAAAATATCAAATATATAAAAATAAATAAATGTTACTTTGTAGCTAATTTTGGTACTGTTGTGATTCATAATGTAAATATCTGATATGTAGGATATCTGATATGGGACTCCCAAAGGAGTCATGACCCACAGGTTGAGAACCACTGATCTAACAGGATCTAGGAACCACAAATCCATTTTTAGGATACTGGCATGAACTTTTAGGTTTAATTACAGGAAAAATTGGGTCAAGAGATATACACTCTTGGGCATGCTGGTGTGCTCTGCTCAATAAATGTTTCAATTCTGGGTCTGCAATGAATGTGGGCTGAGAAAGTTCTTATCGTCATCATCACTTGGTTCAATCTGATCCTTAAACGCTTACATTCCTGGGTATCCTTGTTTGAGGGTGGCCTGGCTTACCTTCCTGGGTAACCTTGTTTGAGGGTAGTCTGGATTATGAGGTTTTGGTTTTGTAGGAATCCAAGATGGCTTGAGAAGAAAAGCTAATGATAATAACTTATCTGTGCTTTCAGCCACAATAAAGGAGACAGACAGAAGGAAAATTAAGACAGAGATGACATCCTTTATGCTGATTTTGATTACTTTGTTGACCCAAAGGAAGAGTCAATACTTTCTAGAAAAAGTAACTTAAAAGTGTAATGGTTTAGATAAAATGCTGCAGTTCCCAGAGGGACACAGCAGGCAGTGGGCCATGAAGGGCAGCCGGGTCTGACCACCCAGGGCCTCTGTAGGTCCCAGGTGGATGGGAGACTTCAGCGAGCCAACGTCAGGACAGCCAGTTCCAAGAGGAACCTCAGCAGATGAGAGACAGAGATGGATAGGCATGCCGTGCAGAGTGAGTATTTATTTAGTGGGTTATGGAAGGAAGGGAAAAGGGGAGAGGGAGGGAGGGAGAGAGGGGGAGAGAGAGAGAGAAGTATAGGGGGTAGAGAGGAGGGGGCCAGGAGAGGAGCCATGACAGCAGATACCAGGGGCAGAGAGCACAGGCTGGAAGCTGAAAGGAAGATCTGCTTGCCTCAGTAGAAGGGGGTGGGGCTTGTCTCTTAAAGGGACAGGACAGACCATGACAGTAAGTACCCCTTTAAGCTCTGAATTTATGCTTTGGGATTCTGAAAGGAAAATCATAAACTGTGTGACTACACCTGGAGACACCAAAGATTTCCTTTCTACAAAAATGTAATGAACATTCTTCTTCTTTGACTTTGTAGTTGATTTATGAGTAGATACTTTCCCAGCAGCTTCTGTTCATAAATATTTTACATAGCCACACAAAACCAAATTTGTTTCTTTTTTTCTCTCTGGAGCATATTGCCATCCAGGGTAGCCTGAGTTGTTCATGCCTTCGGTGACCATCCTGTACTGACTCTCAGCTATGATGAGAATTTCCTCCGAGTATCATCTTTGCTATTGTAGCAGAGAGAATGAGCAGTGCTGGAGTGTAGTTTCAGATTCTGTGACGTTCTGCAGCAATAAGAAGTTTAAGTCCAGCAGTGCCTATCATGACTTAATTAATCTGAACATTTTAAATTCAGAACATGCATGAACCTTCTGAAACATTCTTGAAGAAATTTGAGCGAAGATTGCTCTCTAGTATAGAAACGGTTCTCCATTTCCTAGAGTCTCGTGACAGATGGCCATGTTTTTGTGCTGTTAGCTTTTCAATGTTTGCCTCAGGAACTATTTTGCTTCTTTCCAAGGTTTATTGTATATCTCAGAAGTCTTAAACCACCTCCAGGTGGTCCAATTTGGACTCTTAGGGAACCTGCACTCTATTGTTCAACAAATGTTCACAGCCTGGAGACACATTGTGATATTATAATTTAATGTGATCCCAAACACACCAACCACCATTAAATGAAGGAGAGGAATTCCTGTGCATTTCCAGGGGAACCCACGAAAATGCAAATGAGTTTCACTTCCTCTTCCAGACAAATGATGTGAATATCCAATCAAAGTATACTTGGCGCCAAAGCTAAAGGAAAATGTAGAGGGGCCCTTGAGCTGTCTACATGCGTGTAGCTAGCAGGCTGCCGTTATTAACTGCTAACCCTGAATGAATTTATATTTCAGTCTCCCCAGGAAAAATCACTCTATAAACCAGTTTATGATTTTTTTCTCTGATCCTCATTGCAGCTGCTGGTTACTGAAAACGATGATCTCAGAGTCGGCAGTCCCTGCCAGAAAGTTCGCACACAGAGAAATGCCTTTGTGAGGGAGGCCAGCCATAGAAACCTGCATAAGATTGGCCTTCTTTCCTTAATAGAACCACACGAACAAAGATGAGTTTGTTGCTGACTCGGAGCTCAAAGCTTTGTTTTGTAAAGCCCTCTGAATGTACTGCACTCTGCCAGAGGAGAAGGGCTCCTTCCATCCAATAGAAGGGGAGTGGGGTGGGGGGACAGTAAGCGGAAATCGGGCAACAAACCCAAGTGCACACCCTTCGGGTGGAAATTTGTGAATAAAGTGGCCTGAAACTTTTTTTTTCTTTTTGGTGAATACTGGTCACATTTCACAAACTGAATAAAAATGAAAGGAAAAGGAACTTTAATTAATGGGGTGCCTTTTGATTTGCAGAGCAAAACTGCCACAGCAGATGTACCAGCAAAGAGGATTAGATTGTCCCTTCTATGAGGCACTGAAATCTCTTTCTTTCCCCCTGTAGTAACCCCATTGAAGAGAGACTGTCTTTAGTGTCTAAGATTCAGTGTGGCAAAGAAACTGTTGTACTGAGGCACAATGGACCACTCTCACAAGACCAGACAGAAGATGTGAGCAGAGAGCTAATACCCATTGAAATCTGAGCAGAACAGTTTCAATTTTACTATTTTTAAAAGAAAGAAAATGGCCATACACTCAAAATTGGTAATGTGCATTAAAAGTGTCTTAAAACATTCCCGAACAATGTTCCTCAATAGGAAAATTCAAATTGAATCAAGAAGGAATCTCAACTAATTGGCCTTTGTTTTAATTTAATCACCCCAGGGTGCTTTGGGTTTCAGAAGGGTGTTTATTTTGTTTCCAAGATTATTGTTCAGACATTCATCTAAAAATATAGGCCTACTTCCAATCAAATAATAATTCTAGAATTATTATCATTGCTATCAGAGTCCAAGCCATTCAGCAAGTCATACAGATAGCAAGTACAGTCCTTAAGGGGGTGGGGAGTAAAAACACATACTCTTCCTGTCCTTGCTTTGACTGTGAAGGACAAGAAAGACTGAAGAAGTGTGTTTGCTTTTGTGTCTAGTTCCTGGCTCTGTCTTTATTAAGGAGTTATGGGGAAAAGTTGTTAGGATGGAATACTCCTCAGCTGGGGTCTGAGTCTATGGAAAATAGCCTCGGTTCTCTGTATAACCCAAATTGAAGGAAATCATGAATGCTGGCACAACCACAGACTCACCCATTCAAGGGGAGGGTGAGGTCAACACACTACGGAAGTGGGGAAAATAACCCCCCCCTCCCTCTTCTCATCCTTCCCACTTCTGCTTCTCTGGGGCAAGTTGCAGATCTGCCCGAGGTCAGGGACAAATGTTCACACAAATGATTTTCCTCCATGTTTGTCTAACCAGAGAGTCAATCCATCCTGTTCACTGTTACATTGTTTTGAATTCCGACAAGATACCACCAGCAAACAGACACTGCAGCCTATGCATTAGCATTGTACTGCATGAGCACACACACACACAGGAGCCTAGGTTCCACCCCCTTGCTTTATCAGCAAGCTGCATTTTTCACCAGCTCTGACTTTTTTTTTTTCATTGCTTGATCACTTTAATAAACCTTTCCATAGGTTTAACACACCCCTCCCAAGAAGGTTTATCAAGCAGGGCTGATTAACAGGCCATCTGCAACAATGCACATATAGACGACCAGAAGACCTTTACTTTTATCTGTGTTTATTTCATGCTGAATTTATTCCCGTGCCAGAAGTTTTTGTTTCTTCAGTTTCTTCTGGGATATCTTTTTCTTCTGTGCAGCCTCCTCTTCTGGCTTTGGAACAATCTGTTCCTTTTCAGTGAGGATCATCTCGATGTGGCAGGGGGAGCTCATGTATGGGTTAATCTGGCCATGAGCTCTCTAAGTTCGTCAGTGCATCTTAGGTGCTGTGTTCACCTGGATGTGTTCAATGACTAGAGAGTCTACATCTAAGCCCTTCAGTTCAGCATTGCTCTCTGCATTTTTAAGCATGTGCAGCAAAAATTCCGCACTCTTTTTTGGCCACCGACCCTGTGTCCAGCCCCACTGTTTGGCCTGGGTGCACCTACCGACTCCGCCATTGTACCGTCGGAATGGCACACACTGCTTCTTCAAAGTGACATCTTTCAGATACTTGGTGGCTTTCCGGATATGCATACCCTTGATGGCCTGGGCCGTTTCACGGGTGTTCTTAAAGTGAACCCGAAGGTTTGAGCCTCTCGATTTGCATGATTTTGTAGGGTTTTCTGGGTCAAGAGAGTAGCGAACCATCTTCA
>PVIU01020813.1:0-33174 GCA_004026605.1 Ondatra zibethicus | reverse complement strand
GATACCATCTTACACCTGTCAGAATGGCTAAAATCAAAAACACCAAGGATAGCCTATGCTGGAGAGGATGTGGAGTAAGGGGAACACTCATCCATTGCTGGTGGGAATGCAAACTTGTGCAACCACTTTGGAAATCAGTGTGGCAGTTTCTCAGGAAATTGGGAATCAACCTACCTCAGGATCCAGCAATACCACTCTTAGGAATATACCCAAGAGAAGTCCAATCATACTACAATAGCATTTGTGCAACTATGTTCATAACAACATTATTTGTAATAGCCAGGACCTGGAAACAACCTAGGTGCCCCTCAATGGAAGAATGGATAAAGAAAGTGTGGAATATATACACATTAGAATTCTACTCAGTAGTAAAAAACAATGACATCTTGAATTTTGCATGAAAATGGATGGAAATAGAAAACACTATCCTTAGTGAGATAACCCAAACCCAAAAAGATGACTATGGTATGTACTCACTCATTAGTGGACTCTAGCCATAAACAAAGGACATTAAGCCTATAGCTCACAAGCCTAGAGAAGCCAAATAGCAAGGTGAACCCAAAGAAATACATATATAGATCCTCATGGAAACTGGAAGCAAACAAGATCATCGGGCAAAAGTTGGGAGCATGGGGGTTGGGAATAGGGGTGGGGGCAGGGGTGAGGGTGGGGGAAGGGAGGTGGGAAGGAGAAGAGAGAAGGGAAGGACTGGGGAGAGCTTGGAGGAGTGGGAGGGAAGAGATGGAGGAAGGGCTGATATTGGAGCAGGGAATAGGATATCTACATTATTGGAGTCTTTTTAGGATTGGCAAGAGACTTGGCCCTAGAGGGGATCCCAGGTGTCCACAGTGATGTCCCCAGCTAGGTACTTGGGCAGCAGAGAAGAGGGAGCCGGAACCAGCCTTGTCCCATAGTCACATTGATGAATATCTTGATTATCACCATAGAAATTTTGTCTGATGGATGGAGATAGAGACAGAGACCCACATTCACACCAGAGCAATGGACTGAGCTCCCAAGGTCCAGTTGAAGAGCAGAAGGAGGGAGAAGATGAGCAAGGAAGTCAGGACCGCGACGGGCTGGTCCACCCACTGAGACAGTGTGCCTGATCTAATGGGAGCTCACCAAATCCAGCTGGACCGGGACTGAACGAGCATGTGATCAAACTGGACTCTGAATGTGGCTGCCAATGAGGGCAGACTGAGAAGCCATCAATAATGGCACCGGGACCTATCTCTTCTGCATGTATTGGCTTTTTGGGACGCTAGTCTATTTGGATGCACACCTTCCCAGGCGGGATGGAGAGGGGAAGGCCTTGGACTTCCCACAGGGCAGGGTACCCTGCCCTCTCTTAAGGATGCAGGGGGAGGGTAGAGGGGTAGTGAGGGAGCCAGAGGGGACTGGGAGAAGGGGAGGAAGTGTAAATTTTTGAATAAAAAAAAAGAATTGAAAAAAAAGACTCCTCCTCCTACAGTTTCCATGATATCCCACAAAGAGTATGACCAATTAACATCAAGATGCTCACACACCTGAGGCTATTTAAGTGTATTTCTCATTCAAACCACCACAGACTTCATCACCGTGTGTCAGCTATCCTCACATGATGATTAGAAATATGTGCTAGCAAGATACATAGGAAGAAAGATTAGAGCAATTATCCAATGATCGTCAGGGGCTTAAGGGAAAGAAGTAGGTGCATAACAGAACACGTGCTAACGGAAGGGAGAATACTGGGGGTTGGAGGATATAAGTGGGATGGGAGTGGAGAACTGAGGGACTGGAAAAGATAAGGGCAGGGCTAAAGAAAAATAAGTATCTATAAAAATCCCATAAGGAAATATGCTACTTTGAAAGCTAATTTAAAAATTAAAAGGCTGGAGAGATGGCTCAAGGGGTAAGAGCACTGGCTGCTCTTCCAGAGGTCCTGAATTCAGTTCCCAGCAACCACATGGTGGCTCACAACCACATAGAATGAGATCTGGTGCTTTCTTCTGGTCTGGAGACAGACATGCAGGCAGAACACTGCATACATAATAAATAAACAAATCTTTAAAAATAAAAAATACAATAAATATAATTAATTAATTAGGCTGGGGGGTGCACGCCTTCAATCACAGCAATTTTGAGGCAGAGGCAGGTAGACCTCTGTGAGTTTGAGGCCAGGTTGGAGTATACAGTGAGTTTCAGGACAGCCAAAGATATGCCAGACCATTTAAGAGTAGAAAGAGAGAATATACTCCACAGTGTCCTCTGAACTCCACATGAATGTCTTAGTGCATACACGCGCGCGTGCGCGCACACACACACATCATGTACACTTTGACACAAAACAATTTTAAATTAATTAATTTTAAAAATGTAAAGCATAAGTAAACATCATTTAGATCAAATTTCTCCAACAACTGTGAGGTAACACTGACTCAGTAAAGATTTTTTTCCCTAAATAGTTGTATGAAAATAAAGGGGGCAAAATATATGCGGATCCTGCTGCCTTCTCTCCTGAATAACTGGATTACAGGTTTCTCTGCCATATCCAACTTCAATACACATTCTTAAAGACAATTATGATAAAAAAAATACCTGGATGCAAAAGTATTTCTTTAGAGGTGAAATAGGAGGATCAGAACTTCAAGGTTAGTTAGCCTTAGCTTCATAGTAAATGTGAGATGTACCTGGGTGACACAAGACTCTATCTCAAAACCACAAGACAGATAGATGACTAGGTAAATAAAAATACAAAATAAGTAGATAGAAACAAATAAGCACATCTTAGAAAAGATCAAGACCATTCATTTTGTTGAATCAGAATAAAAATACAGCACTACAGACTAAAGATCCTAGCCACTATTCCTGAGTGCAAGCACACACACAAATAAACAACTTAAGAAGAATTATTAGTGAACTGGAGAAATGACTCAGAGGTTAAGAACACTACCTGCTCTTACTGAGGTCCTGAGTCCAATTCCCAGCAACCACATGGTGGCTCACAGCATCTATAGTGAGGTCTGGTGCGGTGAAGGCAAAACATGCAGGCAGAACACCATATATACATAATAAATAAATAAATCTTTTTAAGAAGAAAGAATTATTAGAAACAAATTAATCAAAGTCATTATTTACAGAGAGTTAGACAAAAGTAAATGCTTTTTAAATCTGAAATAACTGATTAGAGACACCATTATCAATCTGCCTTCTTTTTTCAGTGCAAAATTCATGAGTTTATTAAGTATGAAGACAGAAAGTCATGTAGGAAAGGAGAGCATAGTCTCAAGTGTGGGGCAGACTTCTAGAGAGTCATGCTTATTTGTCTTTATTATAGGCATGCTTAGATCCCAATGCTTTCTGAGTGACATCACTCAAAGGACGTGATCTATAGCAAGCTCTAAAGCAGTATCAATCTGCCTTCTTAATGTTTGTGTTTATACCCACACAGTAGGGGTACATCGGCCTCAGTCTAAGAAGCTACTTTTTGCAGTGGGATTGTGATTAGCCTGGCTAGTTTACATCGACTTGACACCTGCTAAAGTCCTCTGAAAGGAGTGAACATCAATTGAGAAAATGCCCCCATAAGATCTAGCTGTAGAGCATTTTCTTAATGAGTGATTGATGGGGACTGCCCACCCATTGTGGGTCGTGCCATCCCTCTGCTTGTGGTCCTGGGTTCTATAAGAAAGAAGGTTGAGCAAGTCATGAGGTGCAAGCTGGTAAGCAGCATTTCTTTTTTTTCTTTATATTTACTTTTATTTTTAATTATTTATTTATTTTTCATACCAATACCAGTTCCCCCTCCATCCTCTTCTTCCACTTCCCCCACCTTCCCTTACCCCATTCCCCAACCACTCCTCAGAGAAGGTAAGGCATCCCCTGGGAAGTCAACTAAGTCTGCCTTGTTGAGGCAGGACCAAGCCCCCAACCCCCACCATGTCTAGGCTGAGCAAGGTATTTCTCCATAATGAATGGGCTCCACAAAGTCATTTCATGCCCTAGGGTTAGACTCTGGTCCCACTGCCAGTGGCCCCACATACTGCCCAAGCCACTCCATTGTCACTTGTATTCAGGGGACCTAGTTTGGTCCTATGCAGGTTCCGCATTTGTCAGTGCAGAGTCAATAAGCTCCCACTAACTCAGGTCAGCTGATCATGGTCTTGACCCCTCTGTTCGCTCCTCCCTCTCTTCAGTTGTACTCCAGGAGCTCGGCGCAGTGGTTAGTTGTGGATCTTTGTATCGTAAGCAGCATTTCTATCTGTACTCTGTGTCCGCTTCTGTCTCCAGGTTCCTGTCTTGTTTCAGTTCCTGTATTGACTTCCTTCAATGATGAGCAGTAATGTGGAAGCATAAGCCAAAAGGACCCCTCTCCCCAAGTTACTTTTGGTCATGGTGTTTCATCACATTAATAGCAAGCCTAATGAAAACAGTCATTAAGGGAGAAACTCATAACTTGCCAAAGTGCAAGGAAAGAGTTCAGTGCTCAGCTCTAAATGGGAGTTTTGTATCACACCCTCCAAGGTGCTGGGAACATCATGGAGGAAGAGGTAGAGAGAATGTAAGAGTTGACATTCACAATGCACAAGAATGAGTGTTATGAAGTGCTTTCTTCTGGACACAGTGTGAACAAATCACATTCATGACCTCATAGCTGGGTTAACAGAAGGCACATGAGGTTGTACCCTTACCTGAAAATCTACTGGTGGTTAATGGTTGCTGGGGAAGGAAGAGTAACTTTCTTTTGTGCTGTAGTTACTGGTAAGTTGCCCTTGTTTCAGTAAATGAACTTTGATGCAGGATATCCTAATTAAATCCAGTGGATCTCTCTCTCTCTCTCTCTCTCTCTCTCTCACACACACACACACACACACACACACACAGAGAGAGAGAGAGAGAGAGAGAGAGAGAGAGAGAGAGAGAATTAAAGAAGAAGGGAGTTATATTTAGGAAGTGGTCTTCTGTGCCAATGTGTTCAAGTGTACTTCCCACTTTCTCTTCTATAAGGTTCAGTGTGGCTGGCTTTATGTTGAGATCTTTGATCCATTTGGACTTGAGTTTTGTGCATGGGGATAGATATAGGTGTATTTTCATTCTTCTACATGTTGATATCCAGTTATGCAAGCACCATTTGTTAAATATGCATTTTTCCATTTGATATTTTTTTGCTTCTTTGTCAAAAATCAAGTGTTTGAAGATGTGTGGATTAATATTCGGGTCCTCAATTCGGCTCCATTGGTCCTCCTATCTGTTTTTATGCCAATACCAAGCTGTTTTCAGTACGGTAGCTCTGTGGTAGAGTTTTAAGTCAGGGATTGTGACAGCCTACAGAATGAGAAAAGATCTTCACTAACCTCACATCAGTCAGAGGTCTGATCTCCAAAATATACAAAGAACTCAAGTAATTGATCATCAAAAGAACAGATAATAGAATAAAAAAATGGAGCACAGACCTAAACAGAGAACTCTCAGCAGAGGAATCTAAAATGGCTGAAAGTCACTTAAGGAAATGTTCAACATCCTTAGGCATCAGAGAAATGCAAATCAAAACAACTCTGAGATTCCATCTTATACCTGTAAGAATGGCCAAGATCAAAAACACTGATGACAACTTATGCTGGAGAGGTTGTGGGGTAAAGGAAACACTCCTGCATTACTGGTGGGAATGCAAGCTGGTACAGTCCCTTTGGATGTCAATGTGGCGATTTCTCAGAAAATTAGGAAACAACCTTCCTCAAGATCCAGTAATACCACTTTTGTGTATATATCCAAAGGATGTTCAATCGTGCCACAAGGACATGTGCTCAACTATGTTCATAGCAGGTTTGTTTGTCATAGCCAGAACCTGGAAACAACCTAAATGCCCTTTGACCAAAGAATGGATAAAGAAAATGTGGTACATTTACACAATGGAGTACTACACAGCAGAAAAAAATAACAACATCTTGAACTTTGTAGGCAAATGGATGGAGCTGGAAAACATCATTTTGAGTGAGGTAACCCAGACACAGAAAGACAATTATCACATGTACTCACTTATAGGTGGTTTTTAAATATAAAGCAAAGAAAGCCAGCCTACAAACCACAATCCCAGAGAACTTAGACAACAATACGGACACTAAGAGAGACTTACATAGATCTAATCTACATGGGAAGTAGAAAAAAAAAAGATCTCCTGAGTAAATTGGGAGCATGGGGATGTTGGGAGAGAGTTGAAGGGGAGGGGAGAGGTAGGCAGGGGAGCAGAAAAAAATGTAGAGCTTAATAAAAATAATAAAAAAAGAGGAGAGACTTGTGGAGAAAAAGAGAGGGTTTTGTAGATGTGGGAGAAAAGAGTATAATGAAGAGCAAATATGACCAACATTATATACATGAATGAAATTGTCAAGAAAACCAGTTTTGCAAAGAGACTATAAACCCACAAGTTGTGATAACTTTGTATAGCATATATTTGGTTGGGGATTTTTTCCAGTTTAAATAAAATTATATATGTTTATTGTGCATGTGTGTATATACATATATATACACAAAATTATATATATATATATTCTACTGTGTGTTAGTTACAGTGCTTAATCTTGGAGTTTTGGGTCAAGTAATGGATCGCAGTCATTGACATTTATGGAATATGTCTACTGTAAAATACAACCCTCAATCAGTTTTACACTCATTATGGAGCACTGAGTCCTTTTAATAAGCTGCCTAGCAATCTGTAGAGGAATATAACAATGAGGGAAACTGAACAAGTTCCACCTTTGTCTGAGGCTGTAGCACATTCTTATAATTCTAGCTCTCTAAAGGTAGGAAGAGACCAGAGGACTATGAGTCAAGGCCAACCTGGGCCACATAATCAGAACACACCTCAAAACAAAACAAAATAAACAGAAAAGAATAATAAGGCAAGTAAATAAGATGGGGGAAATGTTTCTAGAATGAAAAATACATATACAACAGAACTCAGGAAGAGCAGAGCCCATTAAAAACCAACCAAACAAAAACAGCTAAGTGGCCAATTGTTGAGGGCTGGACCATGAGCTCTTGTTAGGACCTTGCGTTAGCGCTCTGGCTGCACTCTCTTCCCCGGGATATTTGTATAGTAGTAATTCTGGAAAATGTTATGGCTTCCACTGGATTGCAGAGGGCATTTTTTGTTTGTTTATTCGTTATTGTTTTGAGGTCTCTTCCGCTGACCAGGATAATAAAGACAACAGCCTCCTCCAGGACACTGCCGGTACGTTTGGTAGGAGCCTACCTGCTGCATTAAACCTGAGCTGTAGCCGGTCTACTTCTGCTACACATCTCCGCTTCTACCTCCGCAGCATCTCATGGGGCTCGGGAGCCAAGAATGCCAACCTGAGCAGGAGCTGGCCTGCTGCGCTGTGCATTATCATGGCCTTTGTCTCTCATTTAGAGTAGCAGTCTTCTGACGTCATCATTAAATTGAAGGACCAATACTGTCAGCTTTCTAGTGCATAACATGACGACTTCACCACAATTTACAGACATAAAAGAATGGACAAAATGCCAACAACTTAGAAAAAAATACTTCCTTAATTGTGTGTGTGTATACAGGTGATTTTTATGTGAAAACAGATAGATATAGACCATGGTGTGCATATGGGGATCTACAGAAAATCTTCCGAAGTCAGTTCTCTCCTTCCACCATGGGTTTCAGAAATCAAACTCAGGTGTTCAGGCTTGCACAGGAGTGTTTTTACCCACCAAGTCATCTTAATGGCCTAATAATTTCAAATCATGAATCTAGGGAATCTAAGGATGTCAGTCAGTTGATAGAGAACTTGCCTGGCATACATAAAACCAGATATAGTGGCATATGCATCTGAGCAGGGCTCTTGAAAAGTTGAAGCAGGAGGATTAAGAGTTCAAGAACACCTACATGGTGATAGGACGCAAGAGACTTAGTCTTAGTAAAAACTAGAAAAATAAAATCTTGTATGAGATATGGTCAGATATGATACTTCAAACACTTAACATGGAACATGGCTCTAACACAGGCACTTGAATGAACTCAAAAACATGGGAGAAGCCATGAGCAAGCCAACACAGTTTTAGAGTTGCCTGCCAGAATGTCAGACCTAGCTGTGGATATTTTTTTATACTAACAAAAATATAATGTCATCCTAAGTTGTTTACAAACTTTGAGGTTAAAAGCCCTAAGTTTAAAGGAAAGATTGGTGGCAACTAAGTACAATTAGTGATCGGCTGTTGAATTCTGAACTGGAAAAAAAATATTGCATTTTTGGTGTTAGTAGTGAGAAAAGTGGATTAAGGTCTGTAGATTATATAATCATAAGCATCATTTTGAACTTTCTGGTTTTGATAGCTTCATGTGTAAAATAATGATGATCATTAAAATGTGCACTGAAAAGTTAAGAGTTAAGGAAGTAACGTGGAGGCAGGAAAAACAGTAATTAGTAAATGTAGTAAAATATTAACATTTTTGAAATCTAGATACACGAGATACGGAACTCCACTTTAAAAAACTTTTTATTAGTCTGAAATTATTTTAAAATAAAACTCTAAAAGAAGATTCCTTAGATTGCAATGTAAGGCATGCTGTAAAAGGAATCATCTAGGAAATTTGTCTAATTGACAAGTTCACCTGATTTTATATACAACTCAGGCGAACTGCCAGCTAATCGGTCAAATTCTGCCTTCCCCTCACAAATGTGATTGTGTCTACTGATCACATCATTTTTTTTATTTTTCAAACATCTGTAATAACACAAATAAATGTGTCCTATAGCAATAATTTCTGGAAGTTTCTTGTCTCATATCTGGAAGAATAAAGATATCCCTTGTACTTCTGAAGTTTAACTGCATGCATGGGATTGCCCTGATTTTATATTTTGTCATTTATATTTTTCTAGCCTCTTCTCTACAAAGCCATGATTCTTTTATTTCCTGTTTATGACCCAATTCAATTTCCACATCTTCTGATTCCCATCTACACCATTGCTCTGTAAAGACAGGAAATTAGCTAATTTTATATATTATTAGCGTGTTCAGGACAGGCCCAGCTGCAGATTTAATCAGCAAATCTCTCTCCATTCCATCAATGGCAAAGTAACTAATTATTAAATTATAGTGTAGGATGCTGTAAAGGAAATGGGGAAGCAAAAATACAGGTACTTCATAAGGATTAGTTCTGAACACTTGGTAAGACAGGAATCTCTCCAGGCAGTGGTGGTGCATGACTTTTATCCCAGCACTCGGGAGGCAGAGGAGGAGGATCTCTGTGAGTTCGAGGCCAGCTTGGTCTACAAGAGCTAGTTCCAGGACAGGCTCTAAAGCTACAGAGAAACCCTGTCTCGAAAATCCAAAAAAAAAAAAAAGGACAGGAATCTCAATAATAGTCCATCTACTTGCTAAATGCTTCTGCGTTGTGTTATTTGCTGTACAATAATTACTGGATCTTAGTTTCTCCTTGAGCTATGGGAACAATTTCATATTGCTCAAAAATGTCAGTTATCATCTATTTGGGGCTAGATTTCCCCATATTGAAACCTGGGAGAAGTCTAAAATGTCAGAGGCAGACAGAGCCCAGCTGAGCATTTGGATCTCAGCACAGGCTGTACAAACACACAGCAGAAATGTTAGAGCTGAGGAGTCAGCTCATTTGCAACATAACCCAGGAAACTTAGGTATGGCTCAGCTTTCTTAGAAAGAACATTGCAACTGAACTCTCAACCCCCTCCCCCAGTTTTCCTCCTATAGAAATAGTATTGTCGATGTTATTGAGAAAAAATAGGGGGTGTTTAAACTCCAGGAGTTTGCTTAGCTATGTCTTTCCCGATTCCTGACAAGCATTTGTACACTGACAGGAGACTTCAGCCCTGAGCAGCAGGCTGACCTCAGGATCCTGGGAAAACCAAAGCAGGGAGATTAGAACAAGAACAAATGTATCCTTTGAAATGCATCTGAAGTAGTCAGATAATAGCAGCATCTGCTGCTCCAGTCACAAACCAAGTCACAGATCAAGTTTCATCAGATGATAGGATAACAGGCATCGGCGTCATCAGTGAAACAAACGTCGCACTGTGGAATCTATGGCAAGAGGAAGGAAACAGGAGATAGCATGCTACTAAGCCCCACTGAACAAGCATAATGAAAATGTGTGTTGCCTTTAGGTCACCCCACAACTGCAAAGAGATGGGGTGGGGGCGGAGAAGATAACCTCCCACTCTGTCTCTATCCCTACCAATTCTGATTCTGTGGGAACAGGTGGCTCAGAAAAACCTGACCTGGTGCATTCAAATTCTGACCTCCAGCTAACATGCACCTCTCCAATGCCAAGTCCAGGTCTAAAGGTAAGACTCCAGAAAAGCTAAGAGAGGAGAGACCCAGATGTTTCCTGATCAAAGCAACTATCTGATGGCCATTGGACACTAAGTAAGAAAATAGAGTAAAAGAAAAATGAGACCTTTTCGCCAACAACAGGGGATCAGCTAGATATCACTGACCACCATTTAAAAATGGATGTTTATATTATGTGCTTGCATGTGCATGGGTGTGTCGAGGCCATCATGGCACCTGTGAAGGTCAGAAGTTCAAAGTCCATTCTCTCCTGCATCACATGGGACCCATCAATCTCAAGCCTCCAGGCTTAGCCATGGGAGCTGTGATTTACTTAGCCCTGTGGCTCATCCATCTCTGAGTGACTTTTATTAACTGAGTATTTCAGCAAAGAGACTGCTTGAGCAAACAGCAGGGGAAACCTTTGAAGCAGGAAATGTGATTTTTTTTAAAATAAAATCCTGTTTATTAATAGGAGTACAGAATTTAAAAGACCATCCCACAAATTATCTTATTTCTAGGTTATTTATTTATTTTACATATGTGAGTGTTCTGTATGTATGTATGTATGTATGTGCACCACATATATGTCTAGTTACTAAGGAAGCCAGAATCTCTGGAGTGCTGTGAATCGAACCCAGGTCCCCTGGGAAAGCAACTAGTGCTCTTAACCACTGAGCCATCTTTCTAACACCATCCCATGGCCAATGATGGAAAAGAGTTATTTTCCCACTTTCTGAGTCCTCTCACTGTATGCAATCAGCCGGCACCTGCTAGCCATAAGTGGAAGAGTTTCCCTGCAGGGCTGGTGTTCCTGGTCCTTTGAACTGGGCATTAGATATTGGTTCTGCACAGAACACAAAGAAAATAGAGTTGCTAGCACTCAATGAGCTCTTCTGTCTCTTTTAAATTCAGGGTCCCAGATATCGATAGTGACTGAGGAAAAGTCATAGTCAGTCCCAGTTCCTGACCTATCATGACAGTATTTAGGTGTCTAGACATGTTTGTACAGAAAATCCCACTGCTAGTAAGTGTTCAAAAGCATTAAACACAGATTTCCCATTTATGCATTCTTTAAATAACTGCAAGCTTATTTGAAATTGCTGTCCTTGGGAAAAAAACAACACTATTCATCAGAGTAGTTCCCTGACTCTTTCTCTGCCATGTTCTCTCATTTTGAATTCATTTTCATTATTTTTGTCTTATATTTATTGCATGAATGTCTCAGTTTTTCTGACTTGAAGATGTAGTGCCTCTAAACTGAACTGAACTGTCCCAACCCATTGGATGCTCTTTATTTATGCCAAACATTTGCTTGCAGATTCTCCTCACAGACTCTCCTTTGTACCCGTCTCCTGCACTCAGGCTAATCATTCATTAATCTTGAGCAGGTGTTCTATAGGCTCTGGGAAATAACACTGGATGGATGCAGGTTGAGAATACAGCAGGTCTTCAGAGATGCTGGGCTGAGGACTGCATGCCTCACTTTTCCACTAGAGTTCTCTGGATTCCCAGAATAGTGCATGCATCCATAATCGCAGAACTGGGGAAGTGGAGCCAGGAAGATCCCTGGGACTCACTAGCTCTCTGGTCTAGCCTGAAGTGGTGAACTCTAGGCCATTGGGAAGCCCTGTCCCAAAGGAGGTGGATAACTTTCCTGAGATACAACACCCAAGTTGTCCTTTGACCTCCACAGATGCATGAACACTCACACAAAGGCACAAACACATACAAGCATGCACACGCATTACACACACATCCACTAAAATTCAGGAAAATTAAAAATGAAGTATGTTTGGCAAGGTCATATTTGAATCTATAGTTTTCCAACTCATGTAAAAAAAATATAGTAAAAGGGAATAGTGGAACACATTAGACATGAAACACGATGGAGAATAGCAGGATATGGCGGCTGAAGATTGGAGACAGAGGCAAGTAGATGAGGAATGGAGGACATGGTGGGTAGATTAGCCCAAACCAAAAACATGTGAAGAAGTCTTATGGAAACCCAATAATTTGTAAGCTGATTATATAACGTATATGTGTGCACTGTGTGTGTTTGTGTACATGCACAAACTTAAACAGCCATTACCCATATGAATGAACAGCACTACTCCTTGAAAACATAGTTATTAAGTAAAAATTTCAGCACCCAGCCCAGGTTGCCTCCCTGTGGTCATGAAGGTACTGCTCATGGAGGTCCCAGGGGCACCCAAAACAACCCAAGCTATTCTCATTGCTTTTGGTTGTACACCATAACTAGACAGTAAGATCCTATTGCTAAAGACACAACATACTTTGGTTGCAGAACACAGAGAAATCAGAGTTGAACTGGCCAGGAAGCCAATACCACATTCTCTCTGCTGGCTAGCTTTCATAGTACTAGAAGGAACTATTCAGGCTGCTTGGGGAATAATAAAAGACATCAACAGTCTTACTTAGTATACCCTGTGTGATATAATACCAACTAGCCAGGCAAATTGTGCCTCCTGGTACAATAGTAGCAAGGCACTCATGAGGATAAAATACCAGTTTCTTGATTAGATTTGAGGCTTGCTTCAGAGGAAGCAATTCATGTCTGGTGCTGTGAACATGCTCAAAACCCAAAGGTAGAGAGCTCATAGGCCCTAAGTGGGAACTAAGGCTGTTTTCCTAAATGGTCATGCTGTTCAACTGTGGTCTGAATATTTCTGTTTACATGCATATATCAGTGCTGCACTCAGCCTAAGAGAAGCTTCTTGTTGCGGAGGGTAGTAGCTAATGCAGGGACTCATGACTATTGATGTACTGAGAGTAAGCCACTTGCACCAGCCCACATATACAAGACTCAGGGAACATTGCAGGAAAATGGACAGAAAGAATGCAAGAGTCAGAAGATGGAGAAGAGAGCTATAGCACTCGTTGGGGCATGGTATGACTGGTACACTCAAACTCTTAGGCCTTGTGATGATCTGTACAAGGCCTGCATAAGATCAAGTCAATAAAAAAATCCAGCATGTGTTAGGGAATGTCTACTAAGTTCTCACCCCTCTCTGAGGAGCTATTGGCAGTTGATAGCTGCCAGAGGAGGTACCTTTGCAGAAGATATTTTAGTTTGGTTTCTGTTGCCCTGATAAAAACAAAAACAAAAACAATTTTGGAGAAGGTAGTTTATTTCATCTTACAGGTTATAGACCTTCATAGAGGAAAGCTAAGGCAAGAAGTCAAGTGAAAAGCGTGGAACAGAAACCAGGGAGGAATACTGCTCACTGACTTGCTTAGCTAGCTTTCTTATACAGGTCAGGCTCGTCTCTATAAGGCTGGCACCTTCCAAACCATCTCAGCACCCCTAGTCAACAAGCAGCTAATAAAATACATCACAGACATGGCCACAGGCCAAGCTGACCTAAATAATTTTTCATGGAGGTTCCCTCTCCATAGGTGACTCTAAGTTTGTGCCAAGTTGGCAGCTGAAGCTAACTTTGACAAGCTGTGACCACTAGTAGATTGAGTGGTGTCTACCACTTGCATCAATGAGGTGTCTACACCCATAACCATATGAGCAGAACTCAGAGGGTCAAAAATAAAACTAAAGATGAGAACATGAAGTTGGGAGGAAGATGTGTTAGAGAGACTTGGGGGGAAAAGTGGCAGAATGCAATCAAGATGCATTGTACACATATAAGAAATATGAAGTTTTCAAAGACTGAATGAAAATATTTGATAATAAATAAATAATGAGTGAGCAACACTAATTGGACTCAGTGGGTTGCAGTAAGAGATAGAGAGAAAAAGAGAGAGTGAGAGAGGACATGAAGTTGATAGAGGGACGTATTGGGGGGTGTCTGAGAGGTGTAAGATGAAGGCACAGCCCTATATGGAAATGATCAAGATACATTGTATACATGTATAAAATTGTCAAAGAATAATAAAAATCCTTAAAAAATAAATGAAATAATTTTTTTAAAGAATGTCAAGTTCTCTGTAGACCACGCTGAATATATTCCCCCATCAGGCATGAGTATCAGATTTGCATATTTCACTTTGATTTTCTGCATAATTGCAGTGGAGTTGGAAATATTCAGGTTCCCCTGTTCTGGTTTGTTGGTTGCTTGGTTGGCTGATTGTTTTTATGGTCAAACAGTTAATGAGGCATAGAATAAGCAGGTGCACATTTAGATGCTACCCTGAGGCTAGCCCACTCCAAAAGTTGAAGATCATTGCTGACCAAACCCTCAAACTTATGTTTGCTCGTAGCTTTTCTTATATCAATTTTCACAAATCACCATGCTCCTGTGGTCTAGATAAATCTTAGTCCCCATCAAAGGTCACTTATCTTGGGCACATGGAACTCAGCAGAAACAGAAAGAAAATGCACAGCCTGAATTTCCATACTGTCTGGGAACAAAACCTTCAACAACTCCAGTTCCATCTGTTAGGCATTTCCCATCAAATGGAAGGCTTTGGGGCTAGGAAAGTAGCATCACAAATTATATCTACTTGATATAGTTGTTTTAAAACAAAGCAAGTTAAACATGACGGGACCGTGCTATGACATATCGAAACCAGCAGAGGATGGGCCCTGTGTGCCAGAGGGCAGGGATGCCACTATGACTGAAGATGATAATCAAAGGCTACTTTCCCTCATTGAAAGCTATCAGAGCAGATGAAATGGGGCGAGATTTCATCTGCTGGATCTTCTCTTCCTCTTCCTAAATGAAAAAGCAAACCCGGTCTAGTAAAAGCCTAATTTACTGGAGTGTGCTTTCTTCTTATGAAACTTCCAGAAAATTGAAAAGGCATTTGTCATCCTTGTTCCCTGAAGTGTGCATTATTGAGCTGCTTCTCTCCCTTTCGCTGTGCTGCAGCGGAGGTATTTAAAGTACTGACATTTGCATCTTCCACTGACCATAGGTCTAAGAGGCAGCTTCATACTGACAGCTCAAGGGGTTGTTGGCATCGTTGTTGATTTTTCCAGCTTCTGGTATAACTAAGCCTGTCAGAATCTTCTCAAGAAATCAGTCTATCTGCTGTGACTTACACTTCCTCAGTTCACATCGAGTAAATCTAAGGAAAGGCATGAGCACTCGTTATATTTACATTATGTTTTACATATATTTATTTTGTTTATATATGCATATTTTTAGCTTATATTATGTATAGCTCATTATGTTAAATATACATTTTTAACTAAAATCCAATCTAACAGCATTGTAACCACCTCAGTTAAAGGTATATATATGTGTGTGTGTGTGTATAATCTATAAAATGTATATATATCATATATACACATATAATGTATATACCATGTATAGATATATAATATGATATTTATTTTAACTTTCTAGCTGGTATCTTGTCTTTACAAAATCATTTTGTCAGAAATTTGTTCCCACCATAAAAGAAGTAAGAAGACATAAGTGTCACTTATTGTCACTGCTTTGTCATAGCGTCCCATTGAAGAAATGTTGCTGAATTCTACCTCTAATCAACTCCCATTTCAAAGTTCATTTTTATTAAGATACTATAAAACATTTTTCATTAGACATTGCCTACCAGTTTTTTCTCCTTTTATTTTTTCTTTCCTTTTTTTTTTTTTTTGAGACAGAAAACCCAGGCTAGCCTTAAAATGTGTTGCTCCGTTAAGATCCATGTACTCTGAAAGAGGAAAAGGGCTGAACACAAACAAAATGGAATGGAATAGCCTAAGTGCATAGGCCAGGGATAATGTCCACTCTCAAGATCACATTAAACTGCATACTATGTGTGACCCCATTGCTCCAACTCAGGTCACACACATGTGAAATGGTGCCTGGCACTTTACTGGAAGCTGTATTTATAGAGAAAGTTGAGATCCTACAATGAAATCTGTTGACATGTGTTACAAAATGTTATTAATGGACTTTTCCATACCCATTGCAAAGCATGTCACTCTCCTTGGGACTCATTTCCTGTTTCTCCATAGCATTAGTCAGAGAGAAGGCTTCTCCCTTGACAACAGCAAGGGTGGATCAAACCTATCAGCTTGAGTGTACAGTCTTGCTATTTTTTCCATGTTTCAATTCATGTTCTTAATTCGATCTGCTGCTTCTTTCTAATTTCAAACCATTATCTGTGGATCAAGATTCCACCCCACACCTCCTATTTTTTCAACAACGGCTATTTCTGGCTCTTTCTTTTCTGAAGTGGATTCTGTCTTGGGGTTACAATACAACTTTTCCATGGTAGCTCAGAAGGAGAGAGCCGAGCCTTATTCCTCACCTGTCCATTGTCCTTCCCAAACTTCATCAGATGCTTGTGAAAAGAACGCTTTCGAACACCTTCCCAACTCCACACCATAGGCACTAACATGGCTTTTCTTTGTTTCAGTTTTTGGTGGGTTTTATTGTTTATGTTTTGGGGTTTGGGTAGGATGCTGTTGTTGGTTGTTTGTTAGCCAGGTACATGCTCTACATATGAGCCACAAAACCCTGCTTCATCAGTGAGTGGGGGTGGCATGGGAGAGCCCATTGTGTTTCCTCAGGCATCATCCTTTTTGGGACAGATACTCATTTTGAGTATCTCATTGACCTGATACTCAACAGTAGACTAGGCTGGCTGACTTGTAAACCGCAGGGATCTACCTGTCTGCAGCTCTCTCCCTACCCTGAGCAATGGCATAAGTATATCCCACCACACCTAGTTTCTACATGGGGTGTGAACTGAGCTACTCATGTTTACAATGCAAGCACTTACCAGACTGACCTGTCTTTCAAGTCCCCACCCTGCTTTCCTTAGTGGATAATAATAAATAAGCCTGGGCTCTAACTAATATAAGTGAGTAACAGTCTTGATGCTTCTTGATCTTGGGGAAATGCAGAAATATCATCCATCAATATTCAGTCCCGATAAATCACCCCCAAATAAACTATAAAGCTAGACAAAAGCAAAGACCACAAGAATTAACTCAATATCCTAGAAACTCTAGAGAATCAAGACTTTCCAGACTGTGGAATGGAATTGTGCCCTGAAGAGGGTATCACATGACTGCAGCCACATGACTGCAGATGGGAAATGGAAGGTAGGAAGAGGGGGGAGAACGGGAAAAGAAGGTAGTGTGACTGAACTCACTTTTGCCCATATTTGCCTTAGAATGCTCATTACTGAATCTTTGCCTGTAATTATCAGGAGCAATGACCCACGTTGAAGACTGCCAGCATCAGTGAGTAAAGGCAGGTTAGCACTGCGGCGTGCACACTTATTACAATTAGAACTAGTCCAGCTGCCCTCAATGTCATGACAGTTGGAGATAAGCATCCTAAAGAGATTCTTACACAATTTAGGAGGTTTCCAGGGGCTGGAGAGTTGCCTCAGTGGTTGAGAGCAAAGGTTGCTCTTCCAGAGGTCCTGAGTTCAATTCCCAGCCGCCACATGGTGGCTCGCAACCGTCTATAATGAGATCCAGTGCCCTCTATTGGCCTGCAGGCGTACATGCAGGCAGAGCACTGTAAACATAACAAAAAAGAAAGAAAGAAAGAAAGAAAGAAAGAAAGAAAGAAAGAAAGAAAGAAAGAAAGAAAGAAAGAAAGAAAGAAAGAAAGAAAGAGCTCAAGGAGAATAGCTTCAGGGTCACTTGTCCTTCACATGGCTTCCATGAGAGAAATATTCTGCACCAAGGTGGACAGTATGTAGTCAGCAAACCTCAGCTTTTTCCTTTAACACAGACTCAGGTACCTGGGAGTGGTAGCAGCTGCCTTTAATTCCAGCACTTGGGAGACAGAGGCAAGTGAATCTCTGTAAGTTTCAAGCCAGCTCTGTAGACCAAGTGAGTTCCAGGTCACCCAGAGCTACATAATGAGATCCTGTCTTGAAAAAAGAAAACAAAAAAAAAAAAAACATAATGTGAATGTCAGTGTCACTGTGTCTATCGTAAAGTGTGAATAATTAATTAGTAAATTGTGGAGAGACACATGTGAAATTTTCATTTTCTCTCCATAAATACTGTTAAAATTAGTTCATCATATTGGAAGATTCCTCCCAATTCTCATTAAGGCACATTAGATATGCATGAATTAACATTAGCATAATAAATGCCAAATAAATTAATAACTATCAACCCCTAATTATATGAAGAGACAGCAGAGAAATTGAAAAAGATTAAAATACAGTTTGGGAAGAGACAGTTTCCGCCTAGTTTATTCAACCGGGGAGAACTGGGCTGTTGTTTTCCTTCCCGGCTTTGAGATTCTCATGAGTTTGTATCCTACGAGTTGAACAGCCCACCAGCACTTAGTTGCCTTTTGTTTCTTTTCTATTTGATCTTAGTTTGTCTGTTTTTAACCTGAAGCTTGAGACATAGCTGAAGTTTAATGTAGCCCTTGAAGACTTTTTTTTTAAATTCTGTATTTCTAGGACTATGAATAATTCCCACAGAAAGGAGTATTTACCACTGTTAGTGTTTTGGCTGTTTTCCACAAACAGCCGAAAAAGAAAAAAAAAATCAAATGCCGCACAGAAAAGCTGTGTTGATCATAGATCAGTCCTGGGGGTAAGGAGGGAATATAAAGTGAAGATCATTGGAATAGCAAATACGGTTTCCTGATAGACAGAATACCTACAAATAAGCATTGCAGCTTGGAAAGCAATACCTGCTGCACTCAAGCGTCTCAACCTGACTTGAAAGACCATTTTGCTTTGGGCTGGCTGCCGTTCACACATATACAAAGTCCTGTGGAACATAAAATATGTTAGTAGCAAGAAGGACATGCTTTTTCAAACTTATCTAAAAGCACATACACATATTGAAGTCATACCATTTCCTGGGAAAGGTTTACCAACCACAAGAAGGGGAATATGCTTAAGCATCTCCACTAAATGTGATTTTATTCAAGGAATTTACCTAAATCTCAAGACGGAAGGTTTCTAAAGCCCCAAATTCCTCACCCCCCCCGTTGCCTATAGAGCTGCTTTCAGCCTATTAAAATTGCAATTATTGCTATAAGTTATATACAGATTGATTAGCCTTGATAATTAAGGGACAATTAACCACCTACAAGACAATTACAGAGATTTAAAAACAGATTATTTCAAACAGTTTTGAAAATTGGTCTTGGGTTTTCCCTTCAGTGGACTGGAGAAAAGAAGGCAGTGTTTATATTGAAATAAAGCCACTATTAGCAATTTCTAAAAAGGAAATTACCTTATCCAGAGTAGCATATTATCTTAGTATTATCTGCCAAATATCCGTTCATTTTAAATGCTTAGCTATATAAGTCACTGTAAATACAAATATTAATGTTTTATTTTCAGATGCAATGGTAACAGATCTAATGAAAGATGTTTGAAAGATCACACAACAACTCATGGGTAACTATAAATCTTGTATGTAAATATAAATTTATTCTGTCAAAAGTTTATTCTTGGAATAGGCTAAGTAGGATGTTCAATTTATTTTCTGTGCTAAACAATTGGCACATAGTTAATGTTGTATGGTGGTATTAAATCTAAAAATTATTTTAAAATGTGAATATGTAAGTACCAAGAATTGTAAATAATTTTTATAAAAGTTGATAACTCCACGTCACATTGATAAACTAACAGGTTCATTTCCATATAATCACAGACATTTGCCTATTCATGTAGCATGAACTCACCCATGGATTAAGTCTAACAAAATACACATTCCCTTCTGGGGAAACAGAAATGGCCTTTCTGGTGTTCTGAATGATGAAAATGCACCACTCAGCACACACACAATGAACAAACAGACCCACACATTCCCACAAACACACTCACATATGTACACACATGCATACGCATAAACACCCTTTGACAGAAAATTATATCCCTTTCCTGCCTCCTCCATGAGTCAAGTGCACGGTGAAGCCAATAACACACTATAGTCCCTCATTCACCTGGACTTTAGGGAAGAGGTTAATAAGCTAGCTCAACAGGTGTAGATATGTAGTAATATTTTATTTATAATCTAACAAATAAAGGTTGCCTGAAGATCAGAACACAGTGATAAACCACTAGTTAACCATAGAGGCCAGGCAGTGGTGGCACATACCTTTAATCCCAGCACTTGAGAGACAGGGGCAGATAGATCTCTGTGAGTTAAAGACCACTCTGGGCTACACAAGATTGAATCTGTCTAAAAAAGAAACAGAACTCACCCAAAGGTGATCCCAGCACTTGGGATCACATGTTTTTAATCCCAGCACTAGGAAGGTGGAGACAGGAGTGATATGGCTGGGCTGCGAAAGAATTATAAGGAGGAAGGAGACAGGAGCTCAGAGGAAGTATGAAGACTCATAGGAACAGGATCATCACTTTGGTCTGAGCATTGGTAGAGGTAAGAACTCTAGTGGCTGGCTGCGCTGCTTCTCTGATCCTTCAGATTCACCCCCTGATAGCTTGCTCTGAGTTTTTATTATTAAGACAAGAATTCAACTAGAATTCGTGCTACATAAATGTTTCCTGCCAAGATTGACTACCTGAGTTCAATTTCCCAGATTTACGTAGTAGGAGAGATGATTCTTTTCGGTTGTCTTCTGACCTCCGGGTATATGCACATATACGGATACAAAATTTTCTAAAGCCACTATGAATCTATATTGCCATTGGTTTAAGGCAGTTAGACTGTTAGGTCATACTCGGTGAGCTGAAATGAATTTATTTATTGCTATTTATTGTCTAATGATCTTGGAAGAGACAGTTTACCTCTCTGAGTCCTAGTGTATTAGTCAGTGTTTTTCTAAGGAACAAAACTGATAGAATGAATATACATATGAAATGTAATATTAAATAGATAAATATAGTTAATATATTAAAATTAAATCTATGCTTTAAGTGTCTAAATAATTTTCCTTGTACCCACCATAAGTGTATAGTCCTCAGCCTCCATCAAAGAAAATTCTATCTTCAACAGATGGAGACCATTACAGAAAACCACAACCAATCAAACTGCAGCATTGTGACATAAAGTCTCAACTCCTGACATAAGGGTCAGGGGTCACCGTAGAAGAAGAAGCAGAAAGACTGTTAAGAGCCAGAGGAACAGGAAGCTTTACCATGAGTCTGCATCTTCTAGGAATGTCAGAAGCTACACCATGTAGTCTCACCAACATGAATGTCTAAACTTAAACATGACCTGAATGAAGACAGCACCAATAGACATGCTAGCAAGGATGAGGGATAGCTTACAAGACCTTGACACTAAACAAGGAGCTACAAGAAACTAAAGAATGCTGAGAGCAGAAGAAATAGTCTTCCCTAGTGAAGAACATACTTATTGGTTATTCATTGCCAAATGACCAGCTCTGAAAACATACACATACAAGTAACATTATATAGACTTGTTATATGTATTTGTTTATGAATATGTATTTATGCATTTAAGGATATAGAGAAATATATAGTTATTTATACATTTGGGAATATAGACATATATGTAATAACAGAAAAAGAGATCATGAATTTGAAAGAGGGAAAGAGAGTATGTGGGAGGGTTTGGAAGGGGAAAGGAAAGGGGAAATTTATGTAATTGTAATCTCAAAACATATTTTCTAAGTGATTTATTATATTGACTTACAAAATGCAGCTCTGGCAGTCCATCAGTGACCGGCTCACACTGAAGAGTCTATGAACCCAGGAGTTGCTCAGTCCATAAGGCTGGATGTCTCAGCAGTCCCAATCTGGTGTTGAAGGACTCCTGGAGAGCTGTTGGTCTTCCATCTGCAATGGAATCCCAGATATGTTGGCTTTAATATCAGGAAGGGAGTTCAGAAGCAACAGAAGGATAGGCCAGCAAGAGCAAGGACAAGTAGGTAAAGAGCAAAGTTTCCTTCTCTCATGCCCTCATCAGGGATGCCCCAAAGGTACTGCCCATATTTAGGATAGTTCTTTTTGATTCAAATAATTCATCAAGAAATTCCTCACAATAAGTACCCAGCAGCTTGTGTTTTAGTTTATTCTAGATGTAGTCAAGTTGACAGCCATAATTAGTCATCACGTTGACTTTCATTTTCTCAAAAGCTACATTATCCATGCATTAAGAGAATTAAACATATATACATAACATTTGAAGTTAGGCAGGACTGGAGGAAAGGCTGAATGACTAAGAGTCTATGATCTTACAGAGGACCAAAGTTTGGTTCCCAGCATCCCATGGTGAATAACATGGGATCTGGCTCCCTCGTCTGGCTTCTACGGGTATTGAAGACTACACACTGCAGACAAACAACTTATACACAAGAGACAAAAATAAAGAAATTTTCTAAAAGTATGTATGTTTGGAAATAGGTGAATGACAAATACAACCTACTGTCTCAATTTTGTGTATAGAAGCATATACAAACACACATACGAACAGACAGTGGGCCAAGTATGTATATATCATATATTTAACTAAGCATTAACATATCCTTACAGATTCACTCTTAATCTGTCTCTGTTCTTTTTTTCTTCTTGCAATTTTTTATTAAAATATAACTATGAGTCTAGGGAATGACTTATTAGTTGAGAACACTGGCTGCTCTTCCAGAGGACCTAGGTTTAGTTCCCAATACCAACGTGGTGGCTCACTACAACAGCAGTTCCAGGGAACCCAGTACTCTTTGACTTCCATGGGTACAGCACTCATATGGGGTACAGACATATATGCAGACAAAACAGCCATATACATAAAATATGTGTGTGTGTTTTTATTTTTCCATTCAAAAATTTCCACTTCCTCCCCTCCTCCCATTCCTCTCCCACTCCCCCACTCACCCTCCTCCCTCCACCTCCAGTCTTAAGAGAGGGCAGGCTATCCTGCCCTGTGGGAAGTCCAAGGCCCTCCCCCCTCCATCCAGACCTAGGAAAGTGTGCATCCAAACAGACTAGGGTTCCAAAAACCCAGTACATGCAGTAGAAACAAGTCCCAGTGCCATTATCAATGGCTTCTCAGTCAGCCCCCATTGTCAGCCACATTCAGAGTGTCCGGTTTGATCGCATGCTCTTTCAGTCCCAGTACAGCTGGATTTGGTGAGCTCCCTTTAAATCAGGCACACTGTCTCAGTGGATGAACCAACCCCTCGTGGTCCAACTTCCTTGCTCATCTTCTCCCTCCTTCCGCTCTTCAGCTGGACCTTGGGAGCTCAATCCCCACATCCCTCTGATGTGGGTCTCTGTCTCTATCTCCAGCCATCTCCGGACAAAGGTTCTATGGTGATATTTGAGATATTCATCAGTGTGACTATGGAACAAGGCCAGTTTGGGGTTTTGTTTGTTTGTTTGTTTTTTGTGAAGGAAAGAGTTTTATTTCTACTTACATTTGTTGGTCACAGTTTATCACGAAGGGAAGTCAGGGCAGGAATTCAAAGTAGGTACCTGGAGGCAGAAACTGAAGCAGATGCCATGGAGGAATAGTGCTTCCTGGACTGTAGTTGGTTGTTTTGAAGTATTAATCTAATTAATCTTTATCAATAAAAACCAGGACTCAGATATTGGGGTAAAAATATGAAGGATCAGAGAAGTAGCAGAGCAGCCACCAGTGACCTCCTACCTCTTCAGTTCCTCCAACCAAAAGGGCCCAGATCCCCTCTTCACCCTGCCTTATCATTTCCTTTCTCTCTGTACAGGTCCTCCAGACCTCTATGGTTAACTAGCACCTAACTCAGCCCTCTAACTCCAAGCAAGCTTTACTTGTTAGAATACAAACAATTTTTTTGTCAATAAAAAGAGAAGGTTTTAACTAACATAGAATAACTACATATGAGAAATACATTAACTATATACAAATACATTAAGATTGTCCAGTCCATTTGCATTTGTCAAATTCAGAGAAAATACCCCTTTATCTATCCTATCTTGATGAGTTCAAAGTGTTGTACCTATTTTAACTTGTAATACCAACCCAAAGCTATCTTTTTATGTCCTCAACCTGATACATTTGCACCTCTTTTGTGAGATCTAGTAATGTTTCTTTTACATATGTGGGTGCTTTTACATTAGGAGCATAGATATTCAGGATTGAGACTTCATCCTGACCAATTGTTCCTGTTATGAGTATAAAGTGTCCTTCTCCATATCTTCTGATTGATTTTAGTTTGAAGCCAATTTTGTTAGATATTAGTATAGCCACACCTGCTTGTTTCTTAGGTCCGTTTGGTTGAAAAACCTTTTCCCAACCATTTACTCTGAGGTAATGTCTGTCTTTGTGGTTGAGGTGTGTTTCTTGTAAACAACAGAATGTTGGATCCTGTTTTTGTATCCATTCTCTTAACCTGTGCTTTTTTATAGATGAATTGAGTCCATTGATATTAAGTGATATTAATGACCAGTGGTTGTTAACTCCGGTTATTATTTTTGGTGGTAGTGTTTGTGTGTTTCCCTTCCTTGAGTTGTGCTGGTGGAGGGTTGTTAGATGTCTATGTTATCATGGGTGTTCTTGGCTTCCTTGGGTTGTGGTTTTCCTTCTAGGACTTTCTGTAAGGCTGGGTTTGTGGCTACGTATTGTTTAAATTTGTTTTTGTCCTGGAATATCTTGTTTTCTCCATCGATAGTGAAAGAAAGCTTTGCTGGGTATAGTAGTCTGGGCTTGCATCCATGGTCTCTTAGTGTCTGCAGCACATCTATCCAAGACCTTCTGGCTTTCATGGTTTCCATAGCAAAGTCAGGTGTAATTCTGACAGGTTTACCCTTATATGTTACTTGCCCTTTTTCCTTTGAAGCTCTTAATAATTCTTTCTTTATTCTGTATGTTTTGTGTTTTGATTAGTATATGGCAAGGGGATTTTTTTTTATCCAGTCTATTTGGTGTTCTGTATGCTTCTCGTACCTTCATAGGAATATCCTTCTTTAGGTTGGGAAAGTTTTCTTCTGTAATTTTGTTGAATATATTTTCTGGGCCTTTGAGCTGGAATTCTTCTCCTTCTTCTACCCCTAATATTCTTAGGTTTTGTCTTTTCATGGTGTCCCAGTTTTCCTTGATTTTTTTGTGTTAAGAATTTGTTGGATTTGCTGTTTTCTTTGATCAATGAGTATATTTTCTCTATAGTATCTTCAGCGTCTGAGATTCTTTCTTCTATCTCTTATATTCTGTTGGTTACACTTGTCTCTGTAGTTCCTGTTCATTTACCCAGATTTTCCATATCCAGCCATCCCTCAGTTTGTGTTTTCTTCATTGCCTCCATTTCAGTTTTCAAGTCTTGAACTGTTTCCATTACCTGTTTGATTGCTTTTTCTTGGTTTTCTTGGGTACCTTTGAGGGATTTATTCATTTCTTCTAACTTTTTGTTAGTCTTCTCATCCATTTTTAAGGGAGTTTTTCACATCCTGTTTAAGGGTCTCTATCACTTTCATGATGTTATGTTTAAAGTCGATTTCTTCTACTTCTTCTGGATTAGGGTGCTCAAGTCTTCCTGTTGCATGTTTGTTGTATTCTGGTGTTATCATGTTGCTTTTCAGGTTATTGGAGGAATTATTGCATTGGTGCCTGCCCATCTCTTCCTTCAAATGCAATCAGGAGAGTCTTGGCATCTTGGTCCAATCTTTGCTGTGGCTAACTGTGTACTTGGGGGGTTTTCTTGTTCTGCCCTCTCTTAGGTCCCCTCAGCAGTGGAGTTGGGTTTCAAATCCCCTCTACCCTGAAGGCAGGCTGTGGTGGTGGATCTAAGGACCCTGCAGATGAACAGGAGTGCTTGGTGGCAAGATGGGATAGGGTAAATAGAGAAAACCAGTAGTTGGGGAGACGCCCCGCTGAATGGCCAGAAATGTTTAGGGAATTGGAGGGGGCCTGTACTCCGTTTCCGGGGCATCTGGTCGGCCATGCGGGTGGGCATACACTTATCCCTCCAGATGGATCTCCTGGTAAAGGAGCAGGGCCTCTTGCTGGCCAAGGACCTCACAGACAAAAGGGCGGGCTTGGTAGGTGCAGGGTCATGTGGAACAAAGAAACCCCTGCAGCAGTAGCACTCACCACTGTGTCGCCAGATCCTCAGCCCCAAAGCAGGCTGAGTTGGGGGATCCTAGGACCCCGCATATGGAAAGGGGGATTGGAGGGTACCTGTACTCCATTCCCTGGGCGTCTGGCCAGCCGGGCAAGCGCACACTTAGCCCTCTGGATGAATCTCCTGGTACCTACATAAAATATTTAAAAGAAAAATTTAAAAATATTACAGTTTATGACATTTTAAATATGCTTTGGAAATCAGAACTCCAATTGAAAGAATATTTTCTCATGTTCTCTTTCATGTTCCCAACTATATTTATTTTCTATTCTTTATTCAAGTAGCTAATCTCTGCTTCATTAGTACTTTGAATAGGATTAATTCAGCCTTTTTCTCTGAACTTAGGCACTGGTAGGGACTGTGGATTGAGCATCTCTTTGAAGTCCTTACTGACCAGAGTACCTCCCTCTTCTCTCCACCTGCAGAGACAGAATGAAGTCAGAAGAGGGCATCAGATGCCCTAGAAGTGAACTTGAAGAGTGTGAGCCATCATGTCTTTGGTGAGAATCTAAAATATATCCTCTGCAAGAACCACAAAATTGTATGTATATGTATGTGTCTGTATATGTGTGTGCTGTGCACATGAGTACAGTGCTCACAGGAGCCAGAAGAGGGCATCAGAACCCCCTAGGACTGGAGTTGAAGATGATTGAGAGCCAGCATGTCTTTGATGAGAATCTAACACAGATCCTCTGCAAGAACCACATTATTATATACATGTATGTGCCTGTATGTGTGTGTGCATAGGAGTGCAGTACTCACAGAAGCCAGAAGAGAGTGTGGGATCTGTGGAACTAGAGTCATGGGCACTTGTGAACTCCCCAACGTATGAGCTTGGAATTGAATTCAGGTCATCTGCAAGAAGAGCAGTATGCATTTTTAACAACTGAGCAAACTTTCCAAACCCTTCATCTTTATATGTAGAGGGAGTGTTTTTTCTGCACATATAGCAGGATTTTACTGTATTATATTTGTTTAAATTTTTATAAGGTTTTATTTGTTATTCTTCATTCAACTAATTTATTTATGTAGTTTAATTTTTCTACTCGGGGATAAATTTTATTTTCCTCCATTCTTGTTGTTTTGTTTGTTTGTTTGGTTGGTTGGTTGGTTGGTTGGTTGGTTGGTTGGTTTTTTGAGACAGGTTTTCTCTGTGGCTTTGGAGCCTGTCCTGGAACTAGCTCTGTAAACCAGGCTGGTCTCAAATGTTTGTTTGTTTTTACATCCTGCGTTTATTCTTTTTCAACTACTCTTTACATTTATTTAATCTTCCTGGCTATTTACGAAATTCTCTTATGGTTTTAATTTTTATGCCACATATTTCACTTACCTAATTTTGGTTTTAAATATCTTCATTATTGCTATTTGTTCTCTCTCTCTCTCCCTCTCTCTTCCTCTCTCTCTCTCTCTTTCTCTTCTAACCTCTTGCTCTCTACTCTTCCCCTCCATACCATTCTGCCCTGTTCTCTTCTTTGTTCATTCTTCATATATTTACCCTTTTCTTCTTTACTTTTTTTTCACCCTCAACCCGTCTTCTTCCCTCATCCATTTATTGTTTCCTCACATATTCTCAGTCATTCTTAACTCCACAGTAATTTCTAAAATCTTCTATTTTCAGTTCTAAGAATATTGATACAGTATTAATGGGCTAGTAAAAATGATCAATGACCTGACAGAGGCCACAAACAAACAGATTGATGTAATCAAGGACTTTGAGAGGGAACTCAACAACCTAAGGGGAAAGTCAACAATATGGATGCAAGTCAGTGACATAGATGGAAAAGTCAGCAACCTTGAGAGGAAAAATCAGCAAGCAAACTGACATTTTGAAAAAAGAAAAAAAATCAGATGTTGGAAAGGAAAATCTAGGAAAATTGGATAGAAAACATCAAAAATAAACTCAATAAAACAAAAGAAAGAACATTAGGGGTTGGGATAAGGCTGGCAAGAAAACTGTATCAAAATAATTAAAAAGGAGAAAAATTAATAAATGAGCATTACCATGGCATCCAAGTACTGTGAGCCACAGTCTAAAAATCAAAACCAAACTTCCATGAAGATGAAGGAACTGAGATAGACAGTAAAGGAATGGAAATCTAGCCAAGGACATCACAAGAGACAATTCCCCAAATCTAAAGGAAAAAAAATAGAACATTCAAATGGGCTTTAGAACCCCAAATAGACAGGAGCAGAAGGGAAACTCTCTATGTTATGTTATAAACATAGAGATGTCAAAAAATACAAAGCAAAGACACAACATTAAGATCTATAAGACAAAAACACCCACTCACCCACAAAGGCAGGGGTATCAGAGTCATTACAATTTCTCTATTGTATCCCTCAAATCAAGGAAAGAATGGAATATATTTAAAGCCCTGAAAGTAAATGACTGTCTACCAATAGTGCAACATCCATCAAGTATATCATTTAAATTTGACAGAGAAATAAGGACCATTTTACAACAATCCTGAACTAAGGCTGCTCATGACCACCAAGTACTAGAGAAGACACTTGAAGAAATATTTTATATGCACAGGAGAAGAAGAAAGATAGTCTCCAGCATAATAAATCAACAAATCCCCAATACTAATAGGAGAGACAGTAAAGAACAAATAATAATACAACCAAAACAGCAATCAAAATTAGAAGAATCAGTAAACGTCTTTGAAAATTAAATTTAAATGTAAATAGTTTTTTCTTGTTTATTATTTTTTTGAGACAGGGTCTCTTTGTATAACAGTCCTAAAATGTAAATAATTTCAACTCACCAATAAAGAGATACAAACAGGTTGATATCATTTTTTAAACTAAATTCAATTATCTGTTATCTGCAAGAAATACATATTTCAAAAGGAACAAATTCCAAGAATATGTAATAATTGTAAACATATATGCATCAAATTTTAGAGGATATACAATAATAGATATTAAAGACTATATACTCCCTGGTACTTTAATAAGGGGTAACTCTAATATGCTACCCTCATCTCGAGATAGGTCATTCAAACTGAAAATGAACAAATAAACCATAAAGTTAAACTGCATCATACCTCAAATTGCTTAACAGATATTTGCACAATATTATGTCCAGTAGAAACAAAATGCATGTTCTCTTTCCCAAGCCCATGGGACTTTATCTACAATAGGCAACCTTCCAGACCACAAATCAAGACCTACCGATACATAAGAATCAAAATAACCTTGTGTAGCTTATCAGATTGCAATGTGATAAGGCTAGAAATCAATAGCAAAAAAAAAAACCCACACAAACTGTAGTAGTACATAGAGAGGGAATGATGCTCTCACTGAAAAAATCAAGGAAGAAAATTTTAAGTTCCTAACATCAGGGGCTGGAGAGTTGGCTCCGTGAATAAGAGCACTTGCTGACCTAAGTTCAGATTCCAACATTCACATATGAAGTCCATCTCCATAAGAAGTGGGGACAGGAAGATTGCTGTGGCTTGGTGGCCTCCAGCCTAGCTCCACATTCAGTAAGAAACCTGATCTCAGAGGAATAAAGCAGAGAGTGATAAAGATACTTCCACAAATACACACAGGTGTATGCACATGCACACACAGAGAGAAACACACACAGGCACACCACAGTCTCATACGCACATACTCACCAAAATAAATAAATAAATCATTTAATAAAGTCAAGTTAAAATGAAAGCATAACAGCCAGGTGGTGGTGGCGCAAGCCTTTAATCCCAGCACTAGGGAGGCAGAGACAGGCAGATTTCTGTGAGTTGGAGGCCAGCCTGATCTACAGAGTGAGTACCAGGACAGGCTTCAGAGCTACACATAGAAACCGTGACTTGAAAAAAACCAAAAAACAAACAAAAAAATGAAAGCATGACATTTCAAACATAGGTAGGGCAGTTCTAGAAGGAAATTTTATAGGTACAGGCATTTACATTCAAAAACTCAGAAAGTAGCCAGGTGGTAATAGTGCACACTTTTACTCCCAGCACTCAGGAGGCAGAGACAGGCAGATATCTGAGTTAGAGTTCAGCCAGGTCTACAGAATGAGTTCCAGGACAGTCAGTGATACACAGAGAAGCCTTATCTCAAAAAACAAACAAGCAAACGAAAAAGTCAGAAAGAAATTGGAAATGTGTATTAGAAATTAAATAATAAAACCTCCAAGAAGCAAAATTTACAAAGCATCCAGAAATATTCCCTGAGGAACACTTTAAAAGTGTATTTCAAAAAAAGAAAGCAAATTTATGGATCAGAGAATTTTATTTAAAACCTGAAACACTAAAACGGCTATAGGAAAGCATAAGGGAACCATAGGAAAACACTTTAGGACATAAGTATAAGCAACAAACTTCTGACTAGAACCCAGTAGCACAGGCAACATGCCCAAGAACTGACCAATGGGAATATATAAAATGTAAATCTTTCTGCACAGCAGAACCTATCAACAGAACAAATATTCTACAGAATTGGAGAAAATCTAACTCTAATATCTAGGAGACACAAAGAACTGCAAAGATCAAACACTGAAGGAGCAAAGTTGCCTATCAATAAATGAACCAATTATCTGAAAAGAAAATACAAATGGCCAGTAAGTATTTTTTTTCAGTGTTCAACATCTCTAGCCATCAGAGAAAAGGAATATTAAAATTGTTTTGTCATTTTTTCTCAGGTTAATGAGAATGGCAATCATCAAGAAGACAAATGACAGCCAATGCTGACCAAAAAAAAAAAAAAAATGGAACTAGTATGATTCTTGGTGGGAGTGTAAGTGTAAGTTAGTCTTGTCAGTGTGAAGTCATCTAAAACCACGGAAATGAAGATTACCATATGACCCAACCATACCACTTCTGGCATTTGTCCAAATAATGCCTTGTGCTACAGCAGAGACCTTGCCCAGCCATGTTCATTGCAGCTCTTTTCACAGTAGCAGCAAAGTGGCATCTGCCTAGATGTCCATCAACAGATAAACAATAATGAAAATGTGGTACATTCACGCAATGGAATTTTACTCAGCTCTAAAGAAAACCAAAAGCACAAATTTTGCAGGAAAAAAAAATATAGATGGAACTGGAAGACATTATAAACAAGGTAACCCAGATTTGGAAAGACAAATATCATATGTTCCTTTTTGATTACGATTCAAGTCTTTAACTTTTCAATATTTGTAATCAGATGGGAAAAAATGGGTAGAGAAAATTACAGAGAAACCCCTTTTACAGTATACATAGGCCCCAAAGGAAGGGGTGGGGCAGATAATAGAGCAAAATAGAAGGGTGTCTCAATATTACTGCTGTGAAGAGACACCATGACCATGGCAACTTGTAGAGGAGTTTATTGGAGCTTGTATTTCAGAGGGTGAGCCCACGACCATCAAGGCAGGAAGCATGGCAGCAGACAAGCAGTCACAGTGCCAGGGCAGTAGCTGAGAGCTTACATACTGATCAATGAGCATGAGGGAGAGAGACCTAACTGGGAATGGAGTGGGCTTCTTTAACCTCAGAACCCACCCACCCCCAGTGACACACCTCCTCCAACAAGGCCACACATTCCCAAATAGTTCCACCAACGGGGGACCCAGCAGTCTAATACATGAGCCTCTGGGAGCCATTCTCACTCAAAGCACTACAGTTCAGGAATAGTGGGAGTGAAAGAGTGAGAAGGGAACGGAGCAGCTGGGCATAAGGGAGGGAGTAGTGGGAGAATCAACCAAAGTGTACTATGTACGAAAATGCTATTCAGAAAACTACTCTTTTGTAGACTTGTGTAAGAGATTGGAACTTCAAAAAGAAAAACATCTGGAAAATCTAAAGGAAATGGTTAAACTCCAAGATCACATGGCCTACCGAATTAAATTAAGAATATGGAAACAGGGGGCTGGAGAGATGGCTCAGAGGTTAAGAGCACTGACTGCTCTTCCAGAGGTCCTGAGTTCAATTCCCAGCAACCACATGGTGGCTCACAGCCATCTATAATGAGATCTGGTGCCCCCTTCTGGCATGCAAGCATACATGGAAGGAATGTTGTATACATAATAAATAAATAAATCTTTAAAAAAAAGAATATGGAAACAAGGCTGGAGAAATGGCTCATCAGTTAAGAGCACAGACTGCTCTTACAGAGGACTTGAGTTCAATTCCCAGAACCCACACAGACTCTTATAACTATTATCAACTCCAGTTCTAGGGACATCTGACCCCCTCTTCTAGCCTCCAGAGGCACTGGCAGGTACATGATACACAGGCAAAAGTCTCATGCACATAAAAAAAATTCAAATCTTAGTAAAAAATTTTAAAGAATATATGAATAATTTGAACAAACCTGTAACAATCAACAAGATTAAAATAGTTATGAAATATCTCACCACAAAGAAAAGGCCAAGAGTGAAAATATAACTTTTTCACCATCTTTACTTCATAGGAACCCAAATTTTCATTATTTAGAATACATTTTTAAAACAACTGAAGCTCTTAATACCTCACAGTTAAGATTTTTTATTCCATTTCCACATTGTCAACACCTTCTGTGAGCACTGCGTGGGTATTAGCACAATCCCTCTAAAAGATCCTCACTACCATCAAAGAATAGAGATGTGTTCTACCAGACACCAGAGGAAATTCCTTTAACTCTTTAAAAGTAGGGTTTTTCATCTATTAACTAACTAATTAATAAACCATAGGAGACATATGCTTAAACAGAAACTGAAATTAAAACTTATCATTTATAGAAATGTATATAGAAACACATCCATGTATATTAAAATTTCCAGCCATTGGTAAAGAAAAAACAGCCTTGTCAATCATTACAATGACTTTGTCCCTTAATAGGTGGTGAGAAACCATAAGAGACATATTTTATTTGTCACATGTTAAGAATATAAGACCAAGGGCTTGCTTCTATGCATGAGTATGATACGTATTGATTACGTATCTGCCCTCCAGGG
>PVIU01020812.1:0-33126 GCA_004026605.1 Ondatra zibethicus | reverse complement strand
ACCATGCCCTCTTTTAAGGAAGCAGCGGGAGGGAGGAGGGGGGGAGCAGGAGGGGAATAGGAGAAGGGGAGGAAATGTAAATTTTTTTTGAATGGAAAAAATAAAAGAATATGAAAAAAAAATAAAGCCCAGGATCTGTAGCCTGATTTAGCAGACGAAAAGTTAGTTTAGTTAATTTATTTCACATGCTTGGCTAGTTTTGTCTAAAACTAGCATTATTCTATATTTTTGCATATGTGTTTTAAATTATTCTCACTTATTTCCATGCAGCATCTTAAGCAATACAGCAACCAGGACAATCAAAACACTCAGCATCTCTGACCATAGAAAATTTGATTTAAAAATTAAGAGTGCAAGTGTGAGAACCTCAACAAATAATTTTAAATTGGTTAAATACTTTGAAGAAAAATAGAAGTGGCTATAACCAAAAATTAACAGGGATGAAATTTTTCCATCTGGTGGACAGAAATAACCTCTCATTTTTTTTGAACTGTTTGGTTTGTTGATATCTAGTTTTTTGAGTTCTTTATATATTTTGGCAATCAGCCCTCTATCAGATGCGGGGATTGTGAAGATATTTTCCCATTTCATAGGCTGCTGTTTTATCCTATTGATAGTATAGTGTCCTTTGAGTTACAAAGGCTTTTCAGCTTCATGAGGTTCCATTTATTAATTGTTGATCTTAGTGTCTGTGCAATTGATGTTCTGTTCAGGAAGTTATCTCCTGTGCCAATGTGTTCATGGCTTTTCCACACTTTCTCTTCTATCAGAATCAGTGTGTCTCATATCTAAACAGAAACTTCTCTACAGAGGAATTTCAAATGACTAAGAAACACCTAAAGAAATGTTCATATTCCTTAGCCATCAGGGAAATGCAATCAAAATGATTCTGAGATTCCATTTTATACCTGTCAGAATGGCAGAGATAAAAAACACAAGTGACAGCTCATACTGGCAAGGATGTGGAGCAAGGGGAACACCCCTCCATTGCTGGTAGGAATGGAAACTTGTACAGTCACTTTGGAAACTGATATGGAAGTTCCTCAGTAAATTGGGAAAAGAGCTACTGAAGACCCAGTTATCTCACTCCTGGGTGTACACACAAGGGAGCTTCTACCATATCACAAGGACAGTTGCTAAACTATGTTCACTGTAGTTTTATTTATAATGGTCAGAAACTTGAAACAACCTAGATGTCAATCAACCAAAGAATGGATAAAGAAAATGTGATACATTTAAACAATACAGTATTACTCATCTGTCAAAAACAATGAAATCATAAAATTTGCTAGCAAATGGATAGAACTAGAAAAGATCATCGTGAGTAAAGTAACCCAAACCCAGAAAGACAACCATGGTATGTACTCACTTATAGGCAAATATTGGCTGTAAATTAAAGGATAACCATGCTAAAATCCACAGACCTGAAGAATCTAAGTAACAAGGAAGGCTCTAGGGGGATATGTGAATCTCACTATGAAGAGGAAATAGAATAGAAATCACAGGTGAGTGAGGGGAGAGGTCAGTATAAGTAAGTGGGCATGTGAATAGGAGAGACCAAGCTGGGGAATGGTGGAGGAGAAGAGTACCGGGAATGGAAACATTCCATTCAGGAGCATCTCTGGGATGAGCTAGAAACCTAGTGCAATGGAAACTTGGGAATCTATGAGGTGGCATTACCTAATATTCCCTTGCAGTGGGATATGCAGAGCATGAAACAGCCATCTCCTGTAACCAGGCAAGACTTTCAGTGGAAGGATTAGGACCCCAACCCAGACACACAAACACTGACCTACAATTTGCCATTCCTCAGGTATGCTGGAAAAAAGTAATGCAGAAGTTGTGGGAGTGGCCAACCAGTGACTGATTCAGCTTGAGGCCTATACTGTGAGAGGGAGCCCACCCCTGATACTGCCTGAAGAGTCCAAATCCAGAGGCTGAGCAGCCAATAGACTTAGGATTGAACCAAGCATGACTGGGAAAATGGGAGAAAAGTCAATGAGATGATTTCTTATGATACTCTGCTATACTCATGGATCATTGCCTTATCCAGTTGTCATCCAACAGGCTTCACCCAGAAGCTTATGTAAACAGATAAACACAGACAAACATTGCACAGATCTAGGAAAATCCTGTGGAAGAGGAAGAATTGTGAAAGCCAGAGAGCCAAGGACATGACTGGAAATTACACAGAATACACTTGCCTGGGTTCATGGAAACTGAACCACCAACCAAAGAACTTGCATACGACTGACCTGACCCTCTGTACACGTGCTGCAGTTGTGTGCCTTGGTCTTTTGTGGGTCTCCTGGCAGAGGGAGTAGAATCTGTCTGACTCAGTTGCCTGCTCTTGGGACCCTTTCCTCCTGCTGGGTTAACTCATCCAGCCTTAATAGGAGAGTAAGTGCCTAGTTTTGCTGAAACTTGACATGCCGTGGCTGGTGCATATATATGGGTGGCCTGCTCTTTTCTGAATGGAAAGGTGAAGGAGTGGATGGGAGGAGGACGAAGATTGGAAGGAGGGACTGGGAAGAGAAGGTAGGAAAGGGAAACCGTGATAGGGATGAGAAAAATTAATTAGCTGGTTAATTAGTAAAAACACAGAAATGTATCTGGCATATTAGTGCAGCCATATCTGATGGGTATGGCAAAAGTCATAAAGTCAGAACAGCAGCTTGACAAACTTCTAGCAAAGCTAAGCCACATGATAACTGCCATGCCACTTCTTTTTTAATTCCATGTCTTGCATACTTGTGGGGCTTTCGATATTTGTACAACTTTGGGATACTGGATTTGTTATGAATCATTTATGCCTTCTCCCAGGAGTACTGCTTTTAAGCCTCTCAGGAAACTCCCTTATTTAGGGAGATATCCTTATCTACTTAAAGGTCTTCCTTACACCTTAGAGGTTGTGGCACACATAAAGAAGCTAGAGATCTCCTTACGAGGCTATGAGATAGTCTTAAAACATCTTACCCTGGACTTACTCAGGACCAAGATAATCAAAACAAGTAAACTCAGGAAGGTCAAAAATGATTCTGTAGTCTAGAGGAGTTGGACAAAAATCAAATTACAAGCCTGTTCCTACTATTCATTCAGGAGATTATGTGCCATATACAACAACAATGTTAGATTAGCTGAAGTTACCCCTGTCCTACACAGGGACTTGTATTGATGAGCAAAATGGTGTGAAAAGATGATAAATGATTGAGGTGTCAGGACCCCCGTTTCTTAGAAAAGTTAGCTCATTCAGAGCCACGGTGATTTCGTATGACCAAGGACCTAAAGAACGTGCAGATTAGATATATAAACAAATTCTATAAAGATATAAAATGCAAACATTCTATTATGCCAGAAATTGAATAATAACTTCAGCCGCTTGGGTCTGAGGATTTTTCTTGGGCGCTCTGACCATTGAGAGTTAATAATACCCTGCTCAGGACATGGCAATCTGCACAGGCTGACTTGGAGCTTCTTCTCTGTCTAGTGCCCTTGAAGCCATACGAACTACCTGCCTGAGAGCAGGCTGTCATATACCTTTAGATTCTTACAAATTGGGTTATGGGATTGATAAGAGAAATGATTATAAAAGGTATTACTGCTTATCAATTATGACTAAACTTGAGAGGAAATGATTGTAAAAGATAGCTTGGCTCTATCGCTGTTTATCAATGATGACTAAACTTATGACCCAGATGAGTAAGAGAAAAAGTTAAACACATGCCTGGAAACAAAAATGATATCATCTATGTTTTGGAACATGAATCTATCCCTGATTACTGAACTCTGTATAAATAAAGACTGCTAGTTAGTCAGGCTGCAAGACTCCCACAGCTACCATAACCTGGCTTAATTCTTCCCTCTCCTACTCTGTGCCTGCTCTCTGAAAACTTCCAGCCACCAGGTCATGTTCCTAGAAGTATATAGTAAGTAATTATTTTTCCTATTGGAAAAAAAAGACAGACAGAACGAGAGAAAGAAAGAAAGAGCTTCCCAACCCAGCCAACAATAGTATATAATATTGATTAGAAGATGGATACAGTATCCACACATAATTTTATCTCAAAAGTACATTAAATAACTATCTCCATAAATCAGTTGAGAAAAGGCTGTAAAAAGTCCTAGTAAATATAAAGGTACCTTAACTGTATGTCAGAAGCCCAAAGGAAGTTCCCAGCCTCAGGGGCTGTCGACCTAATGCAACATTTTCAAATACTAAATTTTAAAAGAATTCAGTAGAATCAATGTGTTGGTGGTCACACTGGAATTAGAACAGAAAGACATTTATGTGTGTGAGCCCTACAGCTATATGTGTGAGCCCAACTATCTTACTGCTTACTTCCATGTCTACATCCCAAGGATTTGCTCAGTGGTTGCTCTGAATTATTCCTGTTAAAGAATGTCTGTAACAAGAAAATTAAGATGAGAGCACCTAGGCAGACCAGAGCATCCTACAGAGAACCCATAGTCCTCAATCTCTCAACTGTCCTGTAGAGCGCTGATGATGTAAATCTACAATACATAGGAATAATATTTTCTGCCATTTTCATGAGTTTAAAAGACTATGTCACAACCTCTGAAAGGTTCATTTTAGACATGAGCAGGATGATCTTAGTGGTATTTTTGTATTGAATACAAAAATAATTGGATTTGTGAAATAATCATAGAAACTACAATTCAGAAGAGGGCAAGAGCAGTAGTTAAACTAGTTAATTTTTTATAAGGCCCTCATTTGTTAAGCATAAATCAATGTCTCATTATAAGAGCCAAGCTAATATTGGCATCAGAAGATAGACATACAAAGGGAAACTCTCAAGGCTTGAGAAACTGCATAACGAATAGTAGAGAAACCAAATTAAATCCTCAGTGAGGCAGAAATCAGCATACTGAAAGAGAATAAACTGTTTGATAATCATTATAAACTTAAGGAGTGTTACTATGAGCCATATAATCTTCCAGATACAGTGGTTATATAATAAATAAAATTGATTTTATCTTTTCTTTTTCTGAAGTCTTTTACATTCTACCAAGGACAGATAGACACAAACACAATGAAAAATTAAACACTAACTTTATTAAAACTGGAAACTCAGACAGATAAACAGAAAGAAAAAGAAACCAAGGAGCAAAGGTGATGGCAAACAGCAGTTGAGTGGTCAAGAAGAGTCAACACCAGGCCTGACATTGTTGAAGACCTAATGTGTGCCTCCCGAGGCTTTGTTTTAAAAGACATTGTAGCTTCAGTCTTGGTTACCTAGATAGTTACTTACTGTGGGGATGGACAGCTGTCAAAGCATGAGGATAATCAGCCAGTAGATGAAGAGACTGTCATGACACAGCAACATAGTCTCTGACTAATGATCAACAGTGGCTTATTCACACAGAAGAGTCATTTTTGCATGTGGATGTGCTAGGATTAATAAATGCTTATGAAGGCTGCTGCCGGAGTCAACCTCAAAAAAATATTAACAGAAAATCACAATGTAGATATCTTCAAATTTTGAGTCTAAAGTCTTGAGCCTGAGAAACAATAATTGATATTTGAGTGCTTAAACCTTAAATTTTAGTTCATTTTGTCATTTACCAGCAGGTAACAGACACACATATACCTATCCAGGGAAAAGCATTTGCAGGAAAACACAGCAAGCACAGCCTAGGGATAAGAGCATGGTTCAAGAAGACTGATATCCGTATGGTTGAATTTGAGTGAGCAAGAAAATAATAAAAAAATAAGAGATGAGTGAGAAAATGAGGGCAAGATGGAATAAAGCTGTAAAGGTCCTTCCACTTAAATATGGGAACAATAATGATATACTCTTTATGATATTCACTCTAATTGCAATGCGAAATCCACCAATGAGACAATGTGCATATTAGAAAAGAATAAAAAATAGAAGAGGTGGAGGAATAAATAGGACTACGAATCAAGGGTACCTTCTAGATTTCAAGCTCTACATAGATTGAGAAACAATCTGAAAGATACCATGCAATGAAAACGTGTAATTCTGCACAAGACAATGATAGCATGGTGCAGCAAAATACCTACATTAGAGAAAAAGGTCAAATACTTCAACAACGTAGTTAAGTTTGACTACACTCTGAATATGTAGCCATGGGTTTGTTCTGCTTTCAACAGCAGTCAGAAAAGCTCCTTTTTTGCAGTGAGTGATGGTTAATGTAGGAATTTATAACTTATTAAGATGTCGAATATAAGTAACTCTGAGTGCTCACCTGTGAGTAGGTAACCTCTTCCAACCATTCAATGGGCAGGGAACTTCATGAAAGAAGCAAAAGAATTTAAGAACCATTAAATAGGGAGGAGAGCTATAAAATGTTTTTTTTTTTTGCCTGGACATTACATGATAGTTGTATGTATCAACTCTGAGTACTGTGTTTACTTGAACAAGATAAATCCAGTTAAAATTTCAATAAGGTTGGGGGGGCATGTGAGGCCTCAACCTATAGGAAGAGTTACTACAATTGATGGTTGCTAAAGGGGTTGCCAATCACTCTCCTTTGAGGACATTGTTTCTAGTAGTCTGCTCATGTCCCCGTGGATAGCCACTTATGGGTATATGTGCAGCATCAGTCAGGTTTGGAGGGTTATTAATAACAATAAAACCAATAACAATAAAAAACATGAAGTTGAGATGGATATCAGGTAAGGTACACTAGAGGCTGTTAGAGGATGTGGTAGTTGGTGAATATAATCAAGATATATTGTGTAAATATGTGTATTACTGCAAAAAATAAAAATTATTTTTCAGTTCATTTCATATGTCTTCAGCAATAAGGTCTTACTGTCAAGTTCTAGAGAATAACCAAGATTTTGGCAATTGCCTACTTTGTTGTGGGTAGGTAGTCTACAGAACTTTACTGACCAACAACTCCTAACACATTTCTGATACTGAGCTTTTTATTTGTCAATTTGTGGCCTAGTAGGGGCATTATTGTTCCATTATAGGGTAATTCCACTTAAATTGTGTGTGTGTGTGTATGTGTGTGTATGTGTGTGCATGTGTGTGCAGATATGCATGTGTCTGTGTGTTGTGTGGTCAGATGATAACTTGCAACAGCCAGTTTGTCTATTCTATCCTACCCTGTGGGTTCTGGTATCAAACATGGGTCATCAGGATTGGGAACAAGTACCATTACCCACTAATCGTACTTATTAGTTTGTGTTTATTAAAAGAATCAGAATAATTTCATGAGACATATGTCAAGAAAATGTAGAATAATATTATGAAAGGAGCTAGAAATTACTAAGAAAAACTTCTTAGGTTAAGAAAACACAAGACATGTAAAGGCTAAAATTGAAAACAAATGCAAATTTAAATACTCACTTAAAAACTTCTTATTCAAAGAAAAATCCAAGAGATTATTGGATGTGAAATAAGATATTCAAATTAGAGTATTTTTAATCAATAACATAATGGTTGAGGATTGCATCCCTAGGTAGACTTTTGATATTGAATGGGGAAAAATGGCATTCTCATAGTCAGGAATTTGCCTCCACAAGTTCCTACCAGAGGACCGCTGGAGAATTTCTTTAATCAAAACTAAGTTAAGATGATGATTAAGAAGTTGATTAAGCATTTTATGTCAATAGATGTATTCTACTCATGCATCCAAATACAAGGCAGTGCTTTGTAAGCGAAAAGCAGTAATGTGTTGACAGTGTCTGGTGTGCTAAAGTTGCAGCTTTTCCTAATGCACACCAGTGAGCCTCTGAGCGTTTTTCAGCAATGACCTTGCTTCAGTGTGTAGTGCGTTTCGTGGACATATTCCTCCAAAACATGGTGTGCCCAGAATTATAAACTTTCTTTCAAATTCAGACCTAACGAAGTAACACAAGCCATGAATGCAAACTTAGGTCCAGCTATTCTTTCCTCGGGTTTTTAAAAGAGTCATATTTTGTAAGCTAATAAGGAAGAAAATGTGATTATATACTTCATAGAAGTCATTTTAAAGTAAGATTCTTAGAATATACCATTGCCTATCTTTAAAATGCACAAATAAACACAAGTTTAATTATAATTTAAAATAGGATGATTCTATATGTTAGCTGTAAAATATAAATATAGGGCAACAGAAGATTTTGGGGTATGCAATAGCCTACAAAATGTTAGTGCCTATAACAAACAAAGTTTAAAATAAATAGGAATGATGAGCATAATATATGTTTATAAAGAAGGTCAAAACATTGCTAAGACAGAGAAATATGTTAAAATATAAATAAAATGAGAGAGGCATTTAATTTTGAGTTGAAAAGATGGAATGTTTTAAAAGCACATTTTTCAAAAACTATCACTAAATATGAGGTGTGACTTATCCCCCAAATAATAAATTTTGAACTTTTCAAAAATAATTGTAAGTTTTAGCTGAGGAAATCAACTGCTGTCCTTGTGTGTTCTGCTCAGACATGCTGCATTTAGCAAAGCCTTAGAATATATTTCATACTGAACAAACTACACCAACAAGTAGATAGACAGCTTTTAACTATTGTCAATGATCTGCATTTCTTGACAGGCCTAATGTTTTACATTAAGCTATTGTAAGACTACTAATTAGGAAATTTGTATTTCAAAATTTAATGAGCACAAATATATTTTTGGACTTAAATTACAAATGATGAAGAAAGAAAAATCACTTGACCAAAGTTCAGCTTTTAGTGTTTCACCACCTGGAAGTAAGTCATATGTTAACATGCTCAGACACTTTTCATTTTTAGGGCATTAAATGCATTTCCCCATTTAGTCTTTACATCAGTGTTATGAAATAGATATGCCCATAATCCCATGAGAAAATTAAAGTTTATGGGATTAACAACCAGTTATACTAAACTACTTTTCTGGTAAACATAGTCAATCTGGTTTTATTGTTTTCTATATTTATTTATCTTATGAGTCATTTTAAACATTGTTGTTTAAGTGCGGCTATTTCTAGTTTGCCCATTCTTCTCTTTGCTAGGTCTGTCCATTCTCATTTGGTTTACTTCCAATATATTAGCAATTTTTGATTAATTGGACTATTAAGTAAATATATATTCATGCTTAGGAAGTCCTGTGATTATGCAAATGTCATTTCAGATCTGCTTCTGGTTTGTTTATTTGTGAATTTCAGGAATCTCTGACCCCAGCCCAGTTTTCAAGTTGAAGTTGTAGCAATTTGCTCCAGAACCACACTGGTTACATGTATCATCACTCCATTCTCACCACTGTTTTTTCAACTTCTCTTCAATGACATTTCCCCTTTAAAGTCAAGAATGAGATTTCCTTACTGCTTTCTGGAAAGAGGAGGGGAAAGGAAGCTTGTGGGAAATGTGCAGATGTTACTTGCAGTTGTGCCTTTTATTCTTGCACTTCTTCAAAATCTTCTGTCTTTTTCCATCCGTCCACATGACACTGCAGACACTCAACCCCCAGCACTCTGCATGTCCTTGCAGACACCAAAACTCTTGGCCACAGCATCCATTAACCATCTCACACAAGTTTCGTAGCTGATTTCACAAAGATATGTATATATTGCTTATTTATTTTTAGGTCAAATAAATATCCAATTGTTCCATTTACACATTTTTGCAAGATAATTCCTTCTCTGCTTCCCCAAATAAACTGAGTCCTGATGATTCATTTTTCCTTTCCATATTATTCTCTTGTTCTTGGGTTTTGTTTTTGGAAAAAGGACTAGGAGTAATTTTTCTCTGCCTTTACCTCTTTGTTTTGAGATTCCCACCTAAACATACTGTGATTCTTCCCTTCCATTTTCTTCCCTGGTGTCTTCTCACTGCTTCCATTCTACTGGGGTGAGTCCTTTTCTTTTGTTGTCTATGACATTAGCTGCCCTCCCCATTTTTCACATATAGTCTTCATAGTTCATGGCAGATTTTGTATGGCTTTTAGGTATGTAAGGATATGAGCCATGCTAGAATAGTGGCCTATTTTGTGTATGTGTGAATCCTTCATTAGTTCAGAACAGTATAAGGGGTTGAAACAGAAATAGGGCTTAAGGGATCAAATTATAAAGAATCCATTAAGTTGACTGACTGTAACTTGGGGTTGTAATGCACAAAACTTTTCATATAGCCAGCATTCTTGTAAACTAGGGGCTGTATTATTAATCATGGAATAGAACACAAAGTTTAAACTGAAATCTGGCAATTCATGAAAACTCTCATTCCCAATTGGAAGTTCTGTGGAAATATACCCATGTTTGATAATCAGAACCTGTGAATGTTACTTTCAAAAAAGTGTCTAGTATAATTATAATTAAGGATTAACACACATTCCCCAGGTAGTCACAGACTCCAACATCAAGCTTCCTTAGGAAGAGGTATAGAGGAAGCTCCAGATGAAGTGCAAACAGAGAAAAGGGCTCATGCTGCTCACAGAAGGTGAGGCTGGATGTAGTCCTTTGTGGAATGTCAATGGTAACTATGGAGAAGAGGAACTGTCTCATCCCAGGATCTTGTGGAATGTGCTTCTGTTAACACTTTGATTTCAACATTCAGTGCTTCATATCTCTAAGAGAAAATTTTAACTAAAAAACTATTCCATATGGCATGACCCTAGGATAAAGATACAACTCTTCAATTTTCAACAAAATATATTGTCAGGTTTTTATACTTTTACCAACTGTGACACAAAGCAAATGTTCTCTTGTTGTTCATTTAATTTTCATTTCCTCACAAATAAGACAATGTTTTCCCATATATTAAAGGATAATTTTTCATTAAGTGTCTACTAATAACCATTCATGGCATTTTCTATTCCTTACCAAGGTTTTTGTCTATTAACTCTGAGTTCTTTTGAAACTCCTGTACATTAAGACTGTGTCTTATTGTTTTGGGTACACTCTGGAAATATTAGAGTTTGCCTAGTGCCTTTTGACTTTGCCCATAGCATTTTCAGATTTTCTTTTTATATTCTTCTCTTCTCAAGTTTCCAAAACTTTTCGTGTACTCTTTTGAATTGGTTCAAGTTAAAAATGAGGTTCCTTCATCATACTAAAAGGGAATTCACCACTGGAACACAGTTTTCCTTTAGGATCCTCTGTTTTCAAGTTAACTCAAAACTATTCTTCTGTATAGTTTGATTTCATTTTCTTGTTCTGTCTACAAAGAAAATGGTGGGAAATATAGGCACAGATATTTGATAGGACCCTAATCCATATTCACAAATTAAAATTTTAAATTTTAAATTATTATTTCATACTAGAACTGTATTTTATTCTAAGAAGGATATAAAAATAGAATCACTGCCCAAAATTGAGACCTGTGTTGGGAAGTACATAGTGTTTAATAATTTATTAATAGTCTGATCCTATGAGTTACAGTTCCCTGGCCATGATCCGTTCTACGTAATGATGACTCAGTTGTCAGAATCACGGTGTCCCACAGAGATTCCTAGCTGGCACCTTGTGCTTGTGGACCGACTTATACTAGAAAGACCCATGTTTCACCTATCTTTTGCTGCTTACCTCAAATTCCAGTTTTTTTGGACAACAAGTCCTTCATTTTTGTTTGTGCATTTAATTATCCAAACATGCCCAAGGTACCAATATGATCTTATTGATACCCGCCATGTCTATACTCAATAGCCCCTCAGAAGAGTTGACCAGAGCCCCTACTCCTTCCCTTCTTAATCTCATTTACTTGTCTTTCTCATGGAATGTTTATTGTCCAGTCAGTAAATTTAGTTTTTTAGAACTGGTCATTCACTGAGAACTTTACTATGCCACCCCTCACTATTGTTCTCAAACAAGGTGTGTGCCCATATATCTAACACTTTGAAAATAGAGAATCTATGGTGAATATTTTAGATTGTTAAGCTTCTTACTCTAATATTACACTGTTTCGTCTCTACTAACTTCAAACTTCTTTTTTATTAAAAAAAAAACTCTTATTTTCAGTTCAGTGATGGTTTCTTACCTGCCAAAATCAGCACAACTTCCCCTACTTTTCTGTCTTTTTCTTCATGGCATCTGGGTTATTAATTCACATTCTACTTGGATATTTCTTTTAGTATCATCTTCTCACCTGTGTTGGTATATACCTAGACTCCTGGTCTTCAGTCAAATAAAAAGGAGGAGAAAAATATGAAGATGGGATGTAGAAGCAGAATCAAGAAAGAGGAGCAAGTTGCTCTGACCCAAGAGCTTTCAGGAGCAGTAATATAAAATTGGGAACCTCGTTCTGTGATTTTGCTATTCAAATGATCCTACATAATTTCAGTGGTTTCTAATCCCAATAGGGGTTCTGGATGAATATTTGATTCAGTTTTCATTGGCTACGTGAATGACTGGAAGTAGAGCCACAAGCTTGGAGCTAGAGAATCCTTACCTGGTGTCCAAGGCAGGCCCTTAGTGTCAGCACCTGCTGTCATCCTGCAGTAAGGCTGGTAATTCTCAGTTTTCATCGATTCTTCCTACTAGGGTGTAAATCAAGCACAGAGTACCTAGCCAGTAAATACCAAAAAAGGAGTGATGCATTGAATTACAACTTTTTAAAATTTATTTAAATATTTTTAATAATATATATTTAATGTTGTATGTATTAGTGGTTTTGTTAATACATTTTATTATATCACATTTATGTATAGATATGTATGTATACACACATGTATATATACAAATATAGATGTCTATGTATGTCTTTTTGTATGTACGTGTGTGTGTGTATATATATATGTATGTACACATATATATTGGCATTTTTGAGACAGCATTTCTCTGTGTAGCCCTGTCTATCCTGGAACTCACCCTGTAGACCAGGATGGGTTTGAACTCAGAGATCCACCTGCCTCTGCCTCCGGAGTGCTGGGATTAAAGGTATGCATCACCATTGCCTGTCTCATACAATATATTTTAATCAGGATTTTCCCTCCTCAAACTCCTCCAAGGTCCTCTCTACCACTCTACTCACCAACATACATGCCCTTTCTCTCCCTCTTTAGAAACTAACAGGGGAAAAAGAATTATAAAGAAACAGAAAGAAATAATACAAGAAACACACATGCACAACCCATAAAAATACAAAATCTGAAACTATTATGCATAAGCTAAAGACCAATAAAACAAAAAATGCCCCTCCCAAAAGCATTATGAGACAAAAGTAAACAAATCACCACTGAATTTGTTTTATTTGTCAACCATCTACTACTGAACATGGGGCCTAGCTTATGTGTTGTTAATATTCCCGGTGAGACTCCATTGAAGTAAACTAATTTTTCCTTGCAAACAGATGTCAATTGGAGATGGCTTCTTGAGTAGGGGAAAGCTCATGTCCCCTTCCCTCTCTCACTGCTCTCATGTTCTTTGGCTTAGAACTGTGCCGGTCCTGTGCATGTTGCCACAGTTTCTGAGTGCACACCTGCTTTAGGCCAGGTGTACTTGGACGCCTCTGTTTTCATAGAGTAGGCCTTGCCCTCTGGCTCTTACATTCTTCCTACCCAGCTCACTGAAGTCTGATGGGAGGGGTTTGATGAAGGCATACCATTTAGGATTGAGCGTTTCAAAGGCTCTCACTCTTTGTATATTGTGCATTTGTAGATCTTTATGGTAGTCTGGTCTATTAAAAGAGGAAGCTTCTCTGATGATGGTCAAGTAAGGAAATAATCTATGGGTATAACCAAATGTCATTAGGAGTCATTTGATTGTTTTGTTCCTTTAGCAAACTGTAGGAGTGAGGGTTCTAGTTAGACACCAGCTTGACTTCTCCGTGTTTAATCAGATGAAAATTCATACCTCAGGTAACAGTTTTAGACATAAAAATGTATAGACTTGCATCTGAATATTTTGAAATAATTTAGAGTTAGAGAAAATAATTTTATAGCTTCAGGGAAAACAATGAACATTAAGGGCAATATATGTGTGGTCATATTTCAGAAGCTCAAAGTAAGAAGGTACATTTTAAACATCATAACTTTTCATTAATAATGTTATGAGAATTTAAGGAGTCAATAAATATTATGAGTGTAGTCCAAATTTTCCTTCACCAGAAATGTCCAAACTGAAATCCACAGTAATCATTGCCAAGAATATCATTATAAAATGTTGACACTGGAATGTATCTTACATGATCTAGTCTATTTCCCAAATTCTATAAAGACACAGTTCAAATTTGATGTTATATTCCACTGTGTCGTTGAGTAACAGAACCAAGGCAAAAATGCTGCCTAAGAATTTTCCCCAAGGCTGGAATGGTGTCCATTTGTCATGACCACAGAATAGAGATCACAAGCACAAACACTGGTTAATCTTTGTCCTTAATGTCAGAAGCTGTTCTGACAGCCCAGCTATGAAGTCTGCCAGAGCACTCAGCTCTCGTGTGAGGAAATAGCCTGGCTTAGCATTCTTTTCTATCTCGGATAATAAAAATGTTTACATAGTTTTTAAATATAAAAGTAATATAAACCAATACCCCAAGTCCCATAAAAGCAGATGGAAAAAGTTTCTGATCATTCCCACAGAAATTATTTTGGTAGCCTGCCATTTTTAATTCTAATATTTGTTGTTCCCATATCTGTTTCTCATGGCTACATGTTCTCACTGAGGTACAGTTCACATATACTTGTAAATGAGCTATATGCATGCACAGGTATATACAGATTTATAGAAAAGGCTACATTTGCAAACATGTGCAAATGTGTGCAAAAACTTTGAATCTCTGTTACTATTTTCTAAGGGTCTCACACTATATAATAGTTCTCTACTTTCTTGAGTTCTGATAAGGACATAAAGTTTAGCAAAATATATTTTTAGGGAAGCCAAAATGCTTTTGTTCAAAACAACTTTCCAATCTATCTTCTCTCCCATTTTTAACTTCAGACCATTCTCTAGCCCTAGAGAGTAAAAGCCTAGTCTTATCCCATCTGCGCAAAATTTAATGTATAGAAGTTTTAACTCTGAACTTTTTAACAAGATCTTGAAGTATATCAAAAATTTTCATGGTGGGTGATAGGCTTCCTTTGCCTCATGATACATAGGGTGCATTATTTATTTTGATTAAATAAGACTTGTAAGTAGATATGAAATATCCTACTTTACTGGAAATATACATTGAAGACTGAAATTAAAGGTTTGCAGGGCTTTTGACTGGAGAAATCCTTTTTTATAAGAGATGTGTTTATTTTGTTGGATCATTTTAAGTTTTATAATTAATCCATTACTATATCAAAGAAAGAAAAGCTTCTTTTCCATTGCCATTGTAAAGAACACAAGTACATGGCCTACAGGAACAGCTGTGATCATTAAGAACACAGAGACATACCCAAGGTAATGCTGGAAAAAGAGGGGCAAATAGAATATTTTAAATATTTATTTCAGTTTTAGTTACAAGTACGCATTGTGCAAGGGTGGCAGGAGACACATGAGTATCAGTACCTGTGTAGACAAGAGGTGTCAGATCCTTGGAGCTAAAATTACAGGAAGTTTTGAGCCACCAGATGTGGGTGCGTGGAAACTAACACAAGTTCTCCACCAGAATACTACCTGTACTTAACTGTTGAACCATCTCTTCGGCCCCAGGTTATCTTCTTTTTAATATTGTTTGTATTCCCACTTTAGATCTGCAACTGGAAGTGAAATATTCAATCTTTCAAAGTTACTTATACATTAACTATTCAGCATTTGTGGGTGAAAATATGAGGTCACTTTTTTGACTCTATTATATTTATGGTTTAGTCAGTGATATGATTCATAAAATTTATTTCTGTTATTCACATCTTTTTGGCTACTCACTCACTGCTAAAAATTGTAAACAATAGCAACACCTGCTAATCATCTTTCAAGGCTTTGTGTGCTAAAGACTTACTACCCATAGTGTCTTTATTAAGAAAGTAAATTGTCTACTTCTGTGAAAAACACCAATAACAGGGCAACTTGCAAAAGAAAGTGTTTGGCTTTCTTGCATTTTCATGGGGGTAGTCATTGATCACTGTGGCAGGATGTATGGAGGAGGCAGGCAGGCATATCACTGGAGCACTAGCTGAGATCTCAGATCTGATCCAAAAGTTGCAGGCAGAAAGAATAAGAAGTGGACTGGGCCTGGACACTGCCAGTGACACGCTTCCTCTAATAAGGCCACACCCACTCTAACAAGGCCATACCTCTTAATCTTTCCTAAACAGCTCCCACAGGAAGCAAGGCTTTCAATTATATGAGCTTATGAGGACCACTCACATTTATTGTAGGAGGCTGCTTGTTGGTTCCTGGCTGCTCAGCCCCAAAATAATCACACAGAAACTGTATTAATTAAATCACTGCTTGGCCCATTAGCTCTAGCTTCTTATTGGCTAACTTATATATTAATTTAACCCATTTCTATAAATCTGTGTATCACCACAAGGCTGTGGCTAACCAGGTAAAGTTCCTGCATCTATCTCCAGCAGGACTACATGGCTTCTCTCTGCCTCTGCCCTCTTTCTCCCAGCATCCAGCCTAGCTTTCCCAGCCTAACTAAGTTCTACCTTGCTATAGGCCAAGCCAGTTTCTTTATTCATTAATGGTAATCACAGCATACATAGGGGAATCCCACAATCCCATAGCATATGTCCAAACCACCAGAGGAGAATTTAAGCACTCTTCCAGAAATGGTGTCTGTTAGGTTGATAAGTTACTACTGACAGAGATTTATAAAGGTTTATGAGATATCAGTCACCTTCTCTTCCTGTCTTTCACTTCTTCACCAGGAGGGGAGGGGTCTAAATTCACCATAGTACTGCCCTGCTATGATGTATGTTCATAAAGCTAAAGCAACAGGGAGTTTTCATCATACACTAGAATCTTCTGAAGCTAAGCCTTTTAAAAATTGTTATGTCAGTGTTTTTTTTACTAATAGCTATTGATTGAAACATTCTATAAATTAGATATTTTATTTTTCCTTGTGAAACCACTCATTCATGGATATGTATTCTGATCAAACCATATTATACCATTTATAATAATATATTGTTTGTTTCTTCTAAAAATTAATGAAATGAAAGAATTTCTCAAACACATATACAAAAAAAAGCTGTTATAAACTGTCTTGTTCTAGTTTTTTTTAAATTTTCTTATGGATGAAATGAAGAATATTCTTTATGAGTAGGTATTAGGTCTTCTAAAACTCTTATTTATTTTTCTTGACCAAAATTTCATGTTTCTTACCTTTGCAGTAGGAAATTATATTTCATAGCTGCAATTTTACTTCTAACTTTTTTTCAAGAAAGTTGAGAACGAATCATTCAATTTATGTTAAGCATATGGATCCCTTGTGAGAACAGACGTACTCAGGAATATAGGATAAATATCTGCAGTAATGAATTTTCACTATGCCTTGGGCATTGTTAGCATGTTAGGTTCTGTGAGCTTATCCTCCCCACCTAGTCCTGTGGATTAAGTATATGCCCTTGTGCAGGTAAGGCAAGCAGATTACCACTAACCTATAATCCTAGCACTTAAAAAAAATTTGAAATAAGGTGTCACTAAATTTTCCAAGGCTGGGTTTGAACTGTCTTTGTTCCACAGGCAGGATTTGAGCTTGGAGTCTACTCGCCAGAGTCTCGTGCATAGATGGTGTTATAGGTCTTTGCCGCTATGATCTGCTTTGTGATCCTATTAATCTAGCAGAGATACAAAGCAGAGAGTGAATGAGCCAGTCTCTATAGTATTTGGAAAAAGCTAATATGTTGATATGATTTGAATATAATTTACTTTATGCTGAAAAGGTACTTGGTTGGATGTTGGGAGTCCTCAAGTGACACTACTAGACTATAGTGGGATCCTTAATAGGAAGGGCACCAGAAAGTTTTTAGGTTAGATCATTGGGGCATGCCCTCAGAAAGTGTGAGGATAGACATAATAGGAACCTAGCTAGTTGCTTCTCTTTAGCTACTCTCTCACAAAATGAGTCTTCATGTTGGAATGTTTCTACCTCTATGATGTCATCAATCACAGTTATCAAAGCTATGATATTGTCAGTGCCATGTCCTTCAGAACCTCTAGAATTATAAACTAAACCAAATGAACAAACAAAAATACTCTTGCATTATAAGTTACCCACATGAATATTTTGTCATCATACCATCAGACATGTGTAAAAATTAGGATAGAAATCAGTACACAATTATATAAACACAGCATTTGGTAACTATGTTGACAGTATATGCTAAATTATAAGTACAGAAGGAACTTTTAAAGTTATAAATGTTAAAGAGTTCCTCTCTGTTTCTAGCTTTTTTTTTTTTTTTTGTAAATCAGTAAGAACATTGGCTGGAGCCTCCTGCTCTCTTTCTGGCTCTTTCTTTTCCCAGGAAATAGGAATACTTCTCCATATTTCCTCCTTCCCTGTCTGCATTGGGACTCTCCAAATATTAACGTTTACCTTTAAAGAATAAAGAGATTTTTTTTCCCCAAGGGAAGAACTGTGTACAACTTGAACTCTGATGATAACAGGATGCCTACTTGCAAATACCAGCAATGTTCTTCAGCCTAGCCGTTCTCAGTAATAAAGGTAGTATTTCCATTTCTTTCTGCTTAGCTGTTTTCTATTATTTCATGTATTCCAAGACTTTAATGAGGAGCACTGGAGTTAGTAAACCCTTCAAATACTTCAGAAAGGAACTAAAAGAAGGATTCTTGAAGAATGTAGGGCTTCAGTGATGTAGGTGAAAGAAATGATAACCATTAGAACTGACCAATTTTACTGATTTTTTAAAACAAGTTTACCACTCACAGAATGTTGTGGGCACCTCTTTCATTCCATTTTCAGAATAATTTTAAAGGACTTACCTAAGCTAATGCTATCAACATTGGATCCTTATATTATACTCAAGGCCTTCATATTCAGGATGGACAGAAACACTATTTAGAAAGATCACTGTTTACATGTATTCTCTCAGGGTTGCTATTTATAGGATCCTCCTTTCCCAAAGTGGTTGTTTAAAAGGGAAATCACACTGTCATTACAGTTATATTTATTCATTGTATACCCATGCATGCATGATGTGTGTGGATGTAGTCAGGAGGTTCCTTGTTTGTTTTCTGGTTTCCCAGACCTGAAATAATCACACAGAAATGGTCTTAATTAAAACACTGAGCCTATTAGCTCAGACTTCTTACTAACTCTTATATCTTAAATTAAACCATTCCTATTATTTTGTATTATATCAAGAGGAACCATGGTTTACTGGTGATGTTCCGGGTTGCTTGTCGTCTTCAGCAGCTACATGGCATTGCTGTGACACTACCTTCTTTCCCCCAGCATTCAGTTTAGTTTTCCTGCCTAACTATATTCTGCCCTGCCACAGGTCAAAGAAGTTTCTTTATTAACCAATAATAATAAAACATATTCACAGTATACAGAGAGGAATACCACATCATGAGTGTATGAGCACACCAAAGGAATATGTAGTGATCAGAGGTCATTTTGTGAGTGTCCAGTCTTTGCTTCCACCATGTTTTCCAAAGAGTGAACTGAGTTCATCATGCTGAGACATTTCATTAACTTGTCAGTGCATTTAAAATCTTCCTCTTTAAAGGTCTTCATCATTTTCATAATGTTACATTTAAAGTCGTTTACTTCTACTTCTTCTGGTTTAGGATGATCAAGTCATTACTCAGGTTGAGTGTTTAGGATTTCTCTCAAACTGTCTGAGTTTGTCCTTACTCAATATCTGTCACTTGAAGAAAATGTGGGAGACTTTAATACACTATTATATTTTTATTAGTATATCTTTTTTAAAGTTTGCTGAAATACAGACTACCTGATTGTAAACGAAAATATCCTTCTTGGTTCAGATCTGAGCAGAAAATATTCTGTGAAAGAATTAATTCGAGTTTAATGTTACTTGGGTAATGAGAGAAAGCTCAGACTTCTGAGTGTTCTCTCTGCTGGGATGTAACAGCCTGTTTAGATGGCCAGTAAACAGTCCCATTCCATCCGTGGCCTGTGTGAGAAAACAGCAGGTTTTTTATGGACGCTGTGAGACATTGTTATACAGAGGTGGTGATGGCTTTGTAATTACTGCTACCATGTTTAATGTTATATTGGGTCTGAGCAACTTCAAATATACTGTCAAAAAAATATGTTATTCAAAGGTAGTCTATGATGACAATGTGGAAAGCTTCCGAATCAGCAACAATGAGCACAAGCTTTGTATAGAGTCTAGAAAACATATCCCAGCTTATCACAGTAAATATGACCTTATTCAAATCATTCAAACTAAGTTGAAGTTGCTCACTTATCTCATATCAGTAATTGATTCACATTTATAAGGAACGTATAAAATGTGTGTTCAATAATAGTAATTGCTTCCAACTAGAAACTGGTTAAATTCTGCTGTGTAGTGATACAGAAAGAACTGATTGAGTCAACCTCAAAAACACAATTTGTTCGTTTTTCTTTTGCACACTTTATCTACTTCCCTAACTACCAAAAGCCACATCCTTTTTTTTCTCTCTCATTATAGGACAAAGGTGTCTGTTTGTTTTATAATGAGAAACAGAAAGGGGGTGGGTTCAGATGGAGGAGAGATGAGGTCGAACTGGGAGGATTTGAGGGAGGGGAAATAATAGTCTGAATATGTTGTAGGAGACAAATTTATGTTCAATAAAAAAGAATTGTAATAATAAAACAAGCAAACATGAGAGAATGCAAATAGGCATCTAAAAATAGTAATAAAAATGAAGTAAGATAAAATAAAAACAAACAAAAGTGCCAAGGAAAAGCACAGAAAAAAAAAACATGTAGATGCAGAGACACACATGTTCAAACACACAGAAATCCCATAAAACAACAAAACCAGAAACCATAATATATACACAAAGGACTTGCATCATAAACAACTAAATTAAATTAAAAAACAGAAAAAGTACTTGCAAAGCATTATGAGACGTAGAACCTCCACAAAGCCACTGTTTTTGTTTTGTGTCATACATAGTTTTTTGATTCCTAATATGAGTCAAAACTATGCTTGCTGTTATCTGATAGAAGGAAAAAGAGGGACTGTGCTATGGTGGAAGTCAAATAAAACAAAACATACAAAAACAAGATCGTGCCAAGTTTGCACTGCTGCAGAAGTCTCATAGAGAATGATCCATAAATGGGCATCAATAATTAAGATACTTCTAAGCCAAAAACCTAAGATTGAGAAAACAAAAGTATATATGAAAATTATTCTTCCTTAAGAATGTGGAGCAAAGTCTCTTTAACAAGACAAAGACAGGCACTCTATCCTAAGAGGTTTAGGTCATGTCTAGACATAATAATTTGATGAACATCATGAATAAGCTAAGGATTCAGTTCATAAGAAATAATATGTCGAAAAACAGTAAGGAACATAATTTCAGTCAAAATGGGCCAAACCCAATAATATTCTTTATTAACCAACACTATGTAACTTCATAAAGAGATAACTGATAGGAGGAACAATGAATTGCAATCTCCTCCTACAGAGGAATTTTCTAAGACCCATCATAGGAAAATACTTCTATGATATTTTACATTGATTGATTAAGGAGCCATTAGATTTCCTTCACATACTTGAAAACCTGTTAGAAGCATTTTGTTAAAGCTCCATGGGGTAGAACATGTACCTTTACTTTACAATAATTCTTGACTTAGTATTAATGCTGATAAGCAGTGACTATTCGAAAGCAAAGGAAAATGTCACTTTACTTTATTTTTTAATCCAGCAGTAATGTTTTAAATTTTAATTCAAAGTAAGTGGTGATTGATGGAATTAGTAGTACATAGTACATTGGCAAGACTAGGCATGGGAGATCTTTGGAAGCCAAACAGTTTTTTTTTTTTATTGCATCTTTTTAAACCCTATTGATACTTCTGCGTGCTTATGACCAGATCTTTACACGGGCAACATTTTTTTATAGATGATTGTAGAAGTTGCCAAGGGTGTTTTTAAAAAGTACAGAATTACAAACAAAACAAAACAAAAATAAAGCAATCAACAACAACCAAAATTAAATATAAACATTGTAGTGGAAACAAAGCAAGTCACTTGAGTTTTGTGGAGCAAACATCATGTTATTGTGATATTTTGAAATTGTCACTAAAATTCTGTTAGGTGATCATGTGAGCTTTAAATTTTGTAAATTTGAAGCTAGAGAACATATTAAAATTTTTATAAGATGAAATAAGGATAAAGGAACGGGTTCAGAATTGTGTATTCTTATATAAAAAGAAATTCATATTCAACTTGAAAAAAACACATATAAAGGAACTTTAAATTTGTGAGAAATTTGGAAAATGAAGTTCAAGGTTGCCTGAGAAAAAAAGGCATGGCTCTATTTTCCTCACATCTTGATGTAGCTGTCAATATCTTTAAAAATGACCTCAAGTTCTTTGAACTGTTTTGGATTTAACTCAGATTTCTAATCTCATTCTTACATTTTACACAATGGTTTAATAATGCAGAATCTCAGTTCAAAGAAACTAGGCACAGATGGTGAGAATGGACCCATTGCCATTCCTGATGGGCACTGTATTATAGTGCTTTCACAAAATGACTGAAGACACATTCCAAAGTGCTCAGTAGGTGTGTGGGCAGCATCTCTGGAGAAATGACAACCTTGTGCAGCATTCCATTAACTGTAACATTCTTTACTCTTTGTAGTGTATAGCAGGAAATCCTTAAATAGAAAATACAGCAAGTTCATATCAGTGAGATAAATCACCAGCACAGCAAGTCTTAGCAGCTAATGATGATCAATATAGATTTTGTTAAAAATTAAAGTCTCTAATACCTTTTAAAGTATCTCATTTTTTTAAAAAAATATTTAATAATATATAACACCTCACAATAATAAGATATTTTTAATATTTGTGACTTAAAAATAATTTGATTAGTAGCACAGTAATACTGAGTTCAGAAAATAAAATCAGTGCTATTTGTGGCCTTTGCTATTTAATAGTTTGAGAATCAGTGGAGAACCTTTGATGGACTGATAGAATTCTGCATTTAATCCATCTGAGCCTAGGAATTTAAAGTTGGAATACTTTTTCATCATGACTTTAGTCTCCCTGGTTTTTAAAGATTTGTATAACCTGTTTATCTCAACTTGGCACTGAATTTTGATAGATCACTTGAGTCTAGAAACTTATCTGTTTCTTTAAGGTTTTCCAATTTAGTAGAATATAAGCTTTTAAAGTGTGTCATAAAAATTTAAAAACTTCATTTGTTCCCATTGAAATGTCTCTTTTGTCATTTCTAATTATTTAATTAGGATCATTCTCTTTGCATTGATTAGTTTGGATAAGGGTTTGTCAATCTTATTAAACTTTTCTATTTTACTTTTTTTAATAAAATATAACTACATTGTTTATTCCTTTCCTTTTTCACCTTGCAACCCCTACCAAGGCCCCCAACCAGCTCTCTAATACACAGACTTTTTTTGTTATTGCTGTATACACATATACACACACATGCATGCATGCACTTGCATGCACATGTTTGCATGCATATATATCTATATGTGGAGATATAGATATGAATGAAATATGCATAAATACAGAAATACGATCTGTTGAGTCCATTCAGTGGTCTCTGTCTCTCAGCAATCCTTGGTTGACTGAAGAAGTTCTTAGTCTATTGATGGGGTTCCATGAGATTTCATACTTCCATGTTAGTATATCTACCATTGTGGGCTTTGGTAAGGTCTGGTTTAAGCAGCTATATTGCTGTGGTATTAAAGACTCCTCATCATGTTTAGGAGACACACTCTCACACAAGGTTTCCTGTTCCTCTGTCACTTACATTCTTTCTTCCATTCTTCAGCAATTTCCCCTGAGTTTTAGGTGCTGGATTTGTCTTATAGATAAATGTATTGGGACTGGGCACTGCATGATCAGGTGTTCTCTCTATTTTCTTTTTATGTGTTTGTGGTAATCATTTTTAATTATATTTTGATCATATTCTTCTGCTTCACCAATTACTCCCAGATCCTCTCAACCTCCCTAGTCACCCAAATTTTCTCCTTCTCTGAAGCAAATCAACAAACAAAGAAAGAAAACAACAAGAAATACAAAACAAAAACCCACAAAAACAAAAGTAAAAGTAACTAAACAAAAGACCAATAAGACAACAAAATACGAACAAATCAAAATGGGAGAAAATGTCTACAAAAAAATACCACTGAGTTCCTTTGTGTTTGCTAGCTACTCCTGGGCATGGAAGTGCCCCGAAGTGTAGAGAAAACTGATTTTCCCTTTCCTAGCAGGTAATAATTGTAGATTTGTCACTTTTGTTTAGGGTTAGGAACGCATACTCAATTCCGTCTCTGAATACTAGAACACATCTAATAGAATATGTATAGGTGTGGGCTTCCTTAGTCTGTGTGAGTTTATATGTGTTGTGACTAGAAAATACTGTGTCCTTGGATTCAACTGTCACTTTGGTTTTGAAGGATTTTCTGTCCCCTATTCTTCATGCATCCCTAATCTTTGGAGGGAGGGCTTTGATAAAGACACCTCATTTAGGACTGAGTGCTCCTAAGTCTCTCACTCAATTTTTTAGTTGTGATTTTCTGTATTAGTTCACATCTACTGAAAGAAGAAGCTTCTCTGATGATGACTGAGAAAGGAATTGATCTATGAGTATAGTAATATGTCATTAGGGATCATTTTATAGATGTTTCTTTAGCAGAATAATAATAGTAGCTTTTCTCTCGGCCTATGACCTATCTTGGCCACTTTAGCAATGCCAAGCATGGGTCTGTCTCATTGAATGAGCTTTATGTCCAATCAGTAAGGAGTTATTTATCCCCATAATATTTGTATAACTATTACATCAGATATTTTGCAGACAGATCACTGTTGTAGATAACAGGGTTTGTAGCTGTGAGATATATGCAGAATATCTTCCAGTATAATGACTAATAGTTTTGGAGCTCCTAGTTAGGCACCAGATCAACTTCTCCATGTTCAATGATATATGTAACTATTGCTTTTAGAAATAGGGCCTCTAGAAAGCATCATTTTGAGTGAGGTAACCCAGACCCAGAAAGGCAATTATCACATGTACTCAATCATAAGTCGTTTTTAAACATAAGGCAAAGAAAACTAGCCCACAAATCACAATCCCAGAGAACCCAGACAACAACGAGGACCATAAGAGAGACATACACAGATCTAATCTACATGGGAAGTAGGAAAAGACAAGATCTCCTGAGTAAATTGGGAGCATGGGGACCTTGGGAGAGGGTTGAAGGGGAGAGGAGAGGCAGGGAGGGGAGCAGAGAAAAATGTAGATAGCGCTCAACAAAAATTAATAAAAATAGATAAATAAATAAATAAATAAATAAATGAAAAGAAGAAAAAGAAATAGGGCCTCACTGGAAGGTAGTGGAGAGCAACCAATAGCCTTTGAAATAGCCTGTGATGTTTGTAGTTTCCATAGGGCCCCTATGGCCAGTGACCCAACAAAATCTACCCCATTTTTGGAACTACGTATCTTACTTGGTAGCATAAGATGTCTATTATTCGAGGCTTTGTATACACAAACACATACACATAAACACACACACACATGTAAATATATATGTATCCATATATATGGATGCATATATAGTAAAGCTTTTAGAATAGTAGACCTTCATATGGATTTTCAAACGCCCTTTAGTGTTAGTTTTCTTTCCCCAGACTTCCTCATTTTTGTTTTCTTCTATCCTCCCTATTCAATACTCCTCTCTAGTTTACCATTGTTCTCTCCATAGCAATATGTTCTATATCCCCTTCCTTGAAGATCCTTTCCTCTTCCCTAGCCTCTAACCTCTGCAGTTATTTGGGTTATAGCACATATTTTGAAGGGTTATAAGGTAATATCCACATGGACGAGAAAACAGACATTTGCAATTTAATGTCTGTGCTACCTCTATCCTTTTACCTGCAAATTTCATGATTTAATTTTTTCTTAACATCTATATAATTTATAGAATGTTCCATTGTGTAAATGTGCCACATTTTTGTTATCCATTCGTCAGTTCACGTACAGTCACATTGATTCATAGTGGCTGTATCAGTCTGAACAACCACCAGCAATGAATAAGTGCTCCCCTTTCCTCTCATACTGAGCTGTCATCATATGCTATCATTTGTTTTATTGGTCTTGGCCATTCTGACTGGTATAAGAGGAAATTTCAAGGTAGTTTTAATTTGCATTTTACTATGACTGATGTTGAACATTTCTTTAAGTACTTATCGGTCATTTTTATTTCATCTTTTAACAACTCTCAATTTATGTATGTACTCAGTTTTTAGTTTGTTTGTTTTTGATATACATTTTTTTAGTTCTTTATATATTCTATATACTGACCCTCTATCTGACATATAATTTGCAAAGATCTGTTCACACTCTGTATCCTGTCCCTTTGCCTGAATGATGGTATTCTTTGCCGTACAGAAGCTTTTTGACTTCATGAAGTCCCCCTTATTAATTGTTAACGCTAATGTCTGTGCTGTGTCTCATTTAAGCACACTTTTCCTGTGACAATGAGTTCAACCCTATTCCACATTTTTTGTTTCTCAGTTTCAGGGTTTCTGTCCTTGTGTTGAGATTCTTTATCCATTTGGAGCTGAGTTTTGTGCAGAGTGATTAATATTGATTTATTTACATTCTTTAGTATGCAGCAAAACAGTTTGAATAACACATTTATTGAAGAGTCTGTCTTTCCTTCAGTGTGTATATTGTTTTTCCCCCTCAGGAATTGGGAACATAATATAATATAAAACATTTCCTCTTACCCTTTCTTTCCTCCAAAACCTACTATAAGCCCCTCTTTGATATCTTTCAAATTCTTAGCCTTTCTTACTTTATTAATTGTTATTTATATATATAAATTGTGTATGTGTGTGTGAGAGAGTCTGCATATATATATATATATATATATATTCCTAAATATGACATGCTTAGATAGAGTTTATAATTTTACTTGTATATATGTTTTCAGGATGAGCATTTGGTACTGGATGACTAGTTGGAGTTGTCTTCCTTTGGGAAAGAGAGTATTTGTCCTGCTCTCAGTGTTCCCTAGGTGTCCATAGTTCTTCTGTAGAGCCAACACTTTGTGGATTTTTCCCTCTCCACTTTGGCATAGTGCCATCCATTTCCAACCAAACTAATTTTATTACTGTGGTTTTGTGTTGCATTTGAAATCTAGGATGTCAACCCCTCCAACAATTCTGTTGTTATTCAAATTTATTTTAGCTATCCTCTTTCTCTTCTTTCTCACTCTTTTTTTAATGAATGTGTCTCAGTGTTTCCATATGAAGCTGAAAATTGTTTTTTTATATATATTTCTGTAAAGAATTATGTTATGATTTTTAGGGGGGGTTGCACTGAATCTGTTCATTGCTTCTGTTAGGATGGACGTTTTCACAATTTTAATCTTACCAAAATATGAGCGTAGAAGATATTTCTGTCTTCTGGTATCTTCATCAGCTACTTTTCTCAATGTTTTAATGTTTCTATTATACAAGTCTTTAACTTGTTTGGTTAGTGTTATGCCAAGTACTTTGTTGTTTTTATTTTGTTCTTGTTTATTTGTTTGTTTTGAATGGTTTTTTTTGAGAGTTTTGGGGAAAGGTACTGTTTTCATGATTGTTTTCTCAATCTGTCACTTGTAAATGAGAAGGCGTCTGAATTTTGTGCATTATGTCTGTATTCTGTCACTTTTTTGATAGTGTTTTCAGCTCTATCAGATTCCTGGTGGAGTTCTTAAGTTCACTTTTTTGTATAAAGTCATATCATCTGAATATAATGATACTTTGATGTCTTCCTTTCCTAATTATAGATCTTTCATTTTTTTCAGTTTTCATATTGCTCTAGCTAAGACTTTAGTATTTTAATGAGTAGGAATGTAGAGAGTGGACATCTAGTCCTGTCCTGGTTTTAGTTGAAGTTTGTTTGGAGTTTCTCCTTGCTTAGGTTGATGTTGGCTGTGGGCTTTCTATAATTGCACTTATTATATTGGTGTATACCCCTTATATCCATAATCTGTCCAGGATTTTTATTATGTTTTTTGTTGATCTTTTATCAAAGGCCTTTCTGCTGCCTCTAATGAGATAATCATGTGGTTTGTATCAGAAGGGGCTAGAGACAGACTTAGAGGGAAGCCTGACAGGACCCACGGTTAAAAACTAGAAGGATCCTGGTCTGCAACAGTTGTTGCAGCCTCTGAATTCCCCCAGAGGATGGAGATGGAGTGGGAGAAGCAGTTCCTGTGTGCAAGTGTGTATGGAAGTAAGTATGAAAAGAAAAAATGGAGGAACGATATTTAAAATCATCCACGTAAATCCCAACTGATATGGCTACTGGGGTCCCCAACAAAAAGTATTTCTGCTGATTGATGGCTGAGACAGGAATGGAGATGACCTAGAAGGGTAGGTTGGAAAGAACTATCTTGGGTTCACACCAAGAAGCAGAGTCCCCAGGAAATAAAGGTTGGGTAAAAAGAGGGACTCCTGCAGGTATGTTATAGTAGAACCTCAGTCATTATTAGTCATTTAAAACAGCCATCTCCTTTTCTCTTTCTAACCTCTTTAATGACATTTATTGTTAATTATATTAGTTCTTTGAGAGTTTCATATGATATATTTTGATCATATCACCCTCTCCATGCTACTTTCTCTATCAACCTTTGTGTACTGTGTTTTTTGTTCTTTTTCATTCATTAATTTTTGGGAGAGGTGTGGATTTCCACTAGATCTTGGAAGATTAACCAGGTACAATATTCTTAAAGAAAAATGGCCTTCTTCCATGCAGCAGTTTGAAGTTGCCTGTGGTTCCTTATACCCACCTACACTCTCCATGCAGGAGTTCACTCTGGCTTGAGCTTACACTACTCCTGCTGCCATGACAACAACTGTGTTTATTTATATGTGAAGCAGCAGCAATGATGTTCACTCTTCTCTGTCCTTTTCAACATAACACTTGAAGTTTTAGTTAAAACAAAAAAACAAGTGAAGAAGACAAATGAGATACAGAAAGAAAAGCAAGTCAAATTACCCATTTTTCATTGATTTTTTAAATTTTATATTTCCATTTCAGTATTTCCTGACCAAATCTAATATATTTTTCTATCTACTTATTTGGGGTTGATTTGTTCCTTTTTTCCAGTGACTGGGGTCCATAATAAGCTAATAATTCAGGATTACTCTGTTTTGTTCAATGGAGGAGCTTGTATTGTTGAGAAAACATATCACAGTATCTCAAAGTTGTGCTAATATTTTAATCCAATATAAAATGTATTCAATTCATCAATGACCTATTAGTCATTAAGCAGTTAGTTTCTTGGGCTTCAGGAGGATCTGAATGTTCTCTATTTTTTTCTTGTCATTGATTTTGAGTTTTATTCAATATTGTAAGAAAGAATATCAGAAATTAAATTAATGTTTCTATATCTTTTAAGATTTACTTTGTGTCCTTTTATATAACTATGTTAGGAAAATGTCCAAAGACTTCTGAGAAGAATGTGTATTCTGCATGTTTGAATGAAATGGTCTCTAGATGACAGTTGATCTATGGTGACATTTAATGAGATGTTTCCTTTTCTTCAGAGTTGAGGACCAAACCCAGGGTCTCACTGAGTTAAATCCCCAGTTCCTCAAATGTGTCGTTCATATATATATATGTGTGTGTGTGTGTGTGTGTGTGTGTGTGTGTGTGTGTGTATGTGTTTGTTTGTGTGTGTGGTATGTGTGTTTGTGTGTTTGTGTGTGTGTGTATGTCACACACAGACATATATATATACATATATATATATATATTAAAACTTACATGAAAGCATAAAAGGCCCATGATAGATAAGACAGCCCTTAGCAAAATAAAAACTAAAAAATATTGAATTTCAATTGTATTACAGAGACACAGTAACAAAAAGCAATATGGTTCTGACACGGAAAGAGACACAGAAATCAATAGAATAATAGAAGAAAATAGAGGATTTTATATAAACCCACACTGTTAGAACCATGTGATATTGATGAAGATACCAAAAATATATGAGAGAGAAAATACAGCCTTATCAACAAATAATGTTGGTAAAATATGGTATCTACATGTAGAAAGACTGAAACTAGGTCCTCATCTCTTATGTAGTAGAAACAGCAACTTTAAATGGATCCCAAACCTTAATTTAAGACCCAAAACTCTAAAATTGAGTGAGAGAGAGAAAGAAATAGGAACACTCTAAGATGTTAGCATAGATCATCACTTTTTGAATAAAATTCCATCTGCTCGGGGAACAACAGAAATTGTAAGTGGGACCTCATGAAATTAGGCTATGGAACAAAGGTCTGCTGTGAAACAAAGACAAGAAAGCAAGCCTTTGCTGAGTATAGATACGACAGTCAGGTTTAACTGCAACACTTTTCATCATAGCTAGGCTAGCGAATGGACCCATGTGTCAAATACAGGAGCAGATAAAGGAGAAACGGTTGATATACATAATGACATTTTAAAGCCATGAATAAAGCATGAACTTTGCAGCAAAATGATGGAAATGTGGAATATCATATGAAGCAAATTAAGTCACTTAGAAAAACTAATAATGATGTTTCCTTCAAATTGTGAGCCATATAAATCTGTAAAATCTTACCTGTACAGACAAGAATAATGCTGAAGTAAAACTATGGTGGGGACCAAAGGGAACAAGTGAAAGGGGATCGTGGCATTAGATGGAGGGCTGTAAAATATGGAACAGAATGTGCACAAAGTATATTTACATACTTGAGTGGAGGAGGTCTTATGTAAACGCAGAATGATATATTTCTAAAAGAATTTGAAACTGTGAAGTTAAAATTCTATTGCCCAGTTAATATTACATGAATAGTTATGTACCAACTTAATTATTTTATATTTTTAAATATATTTTTGGTAAATATACCTTATTTCAAGAAATAACATTTTTGGAATACACATCATCAATGCATAGGTAGGAGACTAAAGCAAACACAAATATATTCTGCTAAGCTTCTAAAGTATTTGAATAACATACTGTTCAATAGCAATCAGTATTAACATTTGACTCTCAGTATAATAGGAAGTGTTTAAATGTACATCTACCCAGAAAAATTGATAGTTGTTTTTCTAACGTATTTATGGCTAGAGTATAATATACACTGCCAGAAACAAAGTTTATGGTGATGATCAAATCTATTCAAAAATATCACTCATTCACCATTCTCCCACCAAAGTCAGCTGAACATGACATTGAGATTTCTATATACTTCTGTCATAGATATTTTTCCAGAAAGCAGAGTACAAAAGGACGAGGAGGCAGATGCACATATGCCTGGATGCCTTGCTATGAGCACTATAGACTGTGTTGAGATAATCTGGGAAGAGATATAAGAATCTGTGATCCAAATGTGATTATTCACGGAATTCCCTATAAGCCTAGCTAAGGTGACCATCAAGGACTGTATGTCAATATTATTGGGTCACATCTTGTTATACAGACATCCTAAAATATCATTTTGTATTTAAAGCATAAATACCTCCAATATATAACACCAACATTACTTGACTTAGGGAAAAAAAAACCCTTTATCTCCACTTTCTCAAGTAAATAAGGATCAGATTATAAATCAAGCCCCTTCTTGATTTAAAACTTTGGAACAGACACTGGCTTAAAGTCAAGAGAAGATCTCAACTTGTATATTGTATAGAACAATGGCTTGCAAAGGTTAGTGTAGACATGATACATGAAGGCTTAAACAGTTCAGCAGAAACTCCACAACCCAGAATTTCTAATTAGTAATGTTCAAATGGTACCCAAATTTGCAGCTTTTAGAAATGCCCAAGGGATGCAAATACTGGTATTTTGGAGACACTATTGGAAAATGACAATATTGTGTGTGCTCTATAAAAAAATTTTAAACAAAATACAATTTGAACTTTTTCTACAATTTTTTCATTTTATAATTTTCCTAGAGATTACTGATAGTACATACATATATACATACATACATACATACATACACATATCTATATACCACCATTTGCATGTACAATGCACATACCCACATACCATTTTTCTGAGGATGATTGCCTTATGAATGCTTCTTTCATAGATTCTTAAATTTTAAATTAAAAACTTTGAAATGCAAATTTTGTCAAGAGATACACATACATATGTAAATTTACTTTCCTATATTTCTACCAATTTCAAGGAGTGTTTTATGTCAAAGGAATTGAATTATTTTCTAGTCTGAATATGGCTATGTGCTACAACTTGATCTTCTCTCTAAGGAGATATTAGCAAAGATAATCAGATGCTTTGTACCAGTGTACAGGCTGCACCAAGTAAAGCACTATTCCAGATGAGCCCCACTAGTATCTCTTTTATAAATCAGCATTCTACTAATATCTTAAGCAAAATCTTATACAGCAGAATTCTTTCGAGTGTTGAGAGTAATTTTTGACAATGCTTAGATATTTCTTCTCATTGCCCTGAAGATTACAATGTAAACACAACAACCATAAGAAAGAACATTGTTGGCTATAACTGCAAATATAACAAACACTGAAAGATAATCAAAAATTATTTTCTTACACTACTCAATTTTGATTTTTAGTGACTGAAATTTATTCCCTAATATTGAAGTCACTTTATAAACTACTGACAAGTTATTTTTTATGTAGCCTGTAAGTCATTCTCTTTATTTGTCTAAATCTAAAACTATGCTAAGTATAATATTTAAAGAAATACTTAACAAACTTTTTTTAAAAAAGGAAGCTGAACATCTGTTTGCAACGTATTTTTCTAGCCACTAATGGCAGAAGCATATTACTACCAGGAGACATACAAAAAAGACCCGAAGAGCAGTATTTTCTCAGCTTGTTTGCATTGGGAAACACAGTTAAACAAACAGCATCCCGCTTTCACGGGCCCAGGAGCTCCGCCAATGGCACAGCTGAGGCTGAAACTGTTTGAAAGGGATCAGTGGCTTTTGTTGAGATCTGGCTTGATGGCATTGCTTGGTTGAAAGCAAAAGTGTTCTCACTTTACCACAAACACTTTACAAGGCAGCAACTTTAGAGAGGGATGACAAAACAAACTATTAGAAGATTAACGAGGGTCCCCACAGTCTGTTCTTTCATGAATTGCCAGGGACTCGTTGACCAAACATAT
>PVIU01020811.1:0-33135 GCA_004026605.1 Ondatra zibethicus | reverse complement strand
GGCACCATGCCCTCTTTCAAGGAAGAAGGGGGAGGGAGGAGGGGTGGGGGGGTAGTGGGAGGGGTCCGGGAGAAGGGGAAGAAAGGAAAAAAAATTTTATTTCTTTAATTATGTTTTTGAATGGAAAAAATAAAACAAAACAATGTATGGAAAAAATAAATAAAAAATAAAAAAATAAAAGAAAACTACCTTTAAAAAAAAACAAAAAACAAAAAAAAAGAGAGAGAGAGAGTTGGTTTGAGAGAAGAAAGGGTGAGATCTGAAGGTGCTTTGTTTTTGCTGTTAGATATGGAATCCAGGATCTCTCAAATAGGAAGCATATGACCTAACACTGAGCTATAATACTGGCTAATCTTAATGTTTGTAACCAGCGCAAACCAAAGGAGGAAAATCACAATAAATAGATCACTGAACGAATGACACACAACCCATCAGGATATCCCAAAGTCTGAACAAAATGCCATCTTTAATTATCAGTTTGAATAGCACTGTTTCACCAAAGTTGCTACTGGATAGAATTCTTCAGAGGGTAAGTTCCAGTGCAGTTGACTGATGCCTCCCCTTCTAGAGACATCAGGTTTTCAAAGAGAATGTTAATTCTCCTCCCTAGTGTGCCCACACACGTCCTGGCCACAGACCAGAAGAAAGGAATGTAAACAGGGTTGGTGAGAAAGAGGACATTAAAATCCCCACCCCCCACATGCACACACAGGCTGTCATGCTGGGACTGAAGTCACCTGACCCCTCCATCTGCCGCTGAGTCATCAAGCCCCTTCCATCAGTGAGCTAATTATGCAGCTAAGCAATTAAGAAGAATGCTGGAAATTCTGAAGGTCTGGGTTATCTCCAACCCCCAGTATTTGCTAAATACCATTTTGTTCTTAGAGATATAGCCATGTTTTACAGTGGCCCGTTATCTTCGCAAGCCGTATTTTATTGAATGCTGTTATTTTTAAATCTACTGAAAACACCTGCCTGAAAAAAAAATAGGTTTAAATGCTGGAACCTTGCAAAATAATGCTAAATGATTTTGACTGCTCATCTGGCCTTGATATTGCAGCTAAGAAGTTGCCATTCCTCATCAAGTTTTTGCTTTGAATGAAATTAGGCTCACTGCCGAGAGGCAACCTCTGAGAGAAGAATTAATAAAGATATCTTTATTTAGCCAGCACGATGACAGAAGGAAAATGGTTTATGGTTATCTTTTCAAAGCAGCTCTTGCTCTTGGTCTCTGTCCTTAGAAAGCATGTGTTGCAGTCAGTTAAAATTTTTCTTCCCTTCCTTGCAAGAGGCTCTTATCTTTCTGTCTGGCCCCTGCCCACTTTCTGCAAGTGAACACGCCAAGACCCAACTCATGCTTGCACCTGCACCAGGCCACTCCCCATCTGATGCTTGCAACAGCAAAAGGAGCAGGAGGAAGCAGCTGTGGACAGCAGGCAAAGGCCCCACTTTCGGTTTTAGGGGGAGCTGCCAGGGCAGCAGACCACCCACCCAGGCTCTGCCTGAAGCGTCTACCCTGTTGGGAGTGCCAGGAAAGGCATCCGGGTACCACGCACCCCTTACCTGCAGTGCCGCATTTTGCAGCGTGGCCGTCCACCTGGACAGCATCCTAGAGCATCCTTTCTTCAGCACGTCTGCTGCGAGTGCTGTGACGTCATCAGGAGGCGGGCTCCACGCTGCCACGTGACGTCTTTGGATTCCTGCGGCTGGGAGCAAGACAGGAGGTCCGAGGGTGGGTGGGACGACCCTGGATGTTCCAAAAGAAGCAGGTAACAGTTAATATGACCTCCTTTCAGGTGTTTGTCTTGATGCATGTCTATTGCTTGGTCTTGTTGGGAAAGTTAGGGGAAACAGTACACAGGCAGAATTGACATTATTACAGGTTCCAAACATATAATAGGATTTCAAAAAAAAAAAAGCTAGCAATAAGGAGACTATTGTGGAAAGGAACACAATCTGGTGTTCTGTTTTATTAGATGCAATAGAGAAATATATTTTACAAAAATCAAAATGAAACCTGAAATAGGCCATGCAGCATTTGAAGTTTGGTGTTCCAAACTATATAGTCAAATATTACGCTCAGGCAGTTCTTGATGGAATATTCTTCAAACTGTACCGATGGCTGATACTTTAAATTATTCTCACTAGCTTCATTACATTAGTTTTATTTGCTAAGGGGAAAAAAACAGTGACATCACACATTAATACTACTTACTGTAATCTTCGATTATTTAAAATAAAACACTGAGAGAACACAACTGTATTTGTGTTTTTCTTAACTCCTGGCTAAGACATTTCATCCCTTGAGCACAAATTTGTTGAAAACAACTCATTATTTCGAGTTGTCTAATTTTTCTGACATTCTGAAGAAGTGAGTCACTTTACTATTATAATGTACATTGTCTACATTTTTTGTGTTCCCAGTAAAACAGTCTTTCCTTAAAGGCTTTAGAATATTCTGTGATCAGTTCATAAATTGGAACTAGCACACTCAGAACTTAAAGCAGTTCATGTATAAAATCTTCCTTGTTTGCCAAACCACATAAATGTTGTGAGGATGTAAAAGGGCAGTGATAGATGCTCTTTTCATTCCTATCACAATTTCAGAGGGATTGTTTTAAGTGTAAATCACAATTATAACATCCCTTTTGATCACTCTCCTGAAAGCCACGTTAAATAGATTGTTTTACAAGCAGGCATGAGTTAAGTTGGCTGGCCACTTATTCCACCAGCTTTTTTTCCCTTCTGTATTTAACCCTGTCCCCTTTACCACCATTGCCTCAAGATTAGCCACATTTCTGCTCACAGGGTCAACCTCTAATTTAGATTAAATACAGCCCTTGCCTCTATCAGCAATCTATTATTTTCAAGATCGTATGTTTTTAAATTGACAGCAGTGGTGTGGATTTCTAGGTCACTGCTCTCAGGTTTGTTTCTCAGAGTGACAAAGAACTTACCTTTATAGCTGTGAGGTTCTTGATACACAAAGCCAAATTGCTACTGCAATCTCTGACTCCTTTGGGTTGAGGGTCTGTAGCACACGGAAACTGAGAAGTTCATTTCCCTGCCAGAGGCAAATGTGGATTTCAGCCTCAGGCTCACAGAGGGCCCAGGAGACAGTCGGGCAGTATCACGTGTTCGGCTCAGCCACTCAGCCCAGTCCTGCCCTCCTGGCCGCTCCTGGCCGCCCCTGGCTCTGGAAGGTACTTTGTAAAGTGGACGGCCTTCTAACCTTGGTAGAAAGGTGTGTACAGAGAACCTACTACTGCACTACAGGAAGCCCCACCTCCAGTGACTGGTGCCCTCTGCTCGTCGTTTCCCAGGGTGGGGGCAGGGATAGAGAACTGCCGTGCCTGTAACTCACCCTGCTGCCCACAGCCTTCCTTTGTGTTCGGCTTGGCTGAAATGGGTAAAAGCCTACACCTTCCTCATCTGGGGACATGTTTTGTTTTTTTTTGTTTTTTTTTTTTAGCAAGTTAGTTTCACCTTCTCTCTTTCCAGGTGATTGCTCAATTGAAAGCAAACACACAGACACACACACACATTCTCCCCCCGCACCCCACACTTTCTGTCTGTCTGTTACACACACATACACACTTTCCGTCTCTCTCTCACACACACACATTCTGTCTCTCTCTTATAGGCACACACACACACACACACACACACCACCACCACCACCACCACAACAACAACAACAGACCTAAAATGGGGCTGTGGATTTCCAACAGAATGAAATAACTGTTGTAATATCTTCTACGCTCAAATAAAAAAAAAAAGGAATAAAAGGTACTATGATTTCAGACACTTAGGGAGAAAAGGACATTTGTACTAGGTTAAATGGAACACAATGAGGCTCCAAAACATTATGTAACAAGTGATTTATCTGTTGCATGTGGATGTAATATTCTTGCAGCTAGTTACATACAAACTTTTATATATGAACATGAAAATAATTAAGAATAATTCACCAAATTATTAAAACGTGGCAACTCACTGGCAAATAGGATTAAGACTGTTTTAGTTTTCTTCTCCTCCTCTTCCTCCTCCTCTTTCTTCTCCTTCTTTTTGTTCTTTGCTATGCAATCTCATTTCTCCACAGTGACAGAGCTTTATAGTAAGAGAAGGATGCAGAATACACACTTGGAGCTAATTTTTGATGCATGGTTCTTATTTGAGGAATCTCCAGTCCTACACACAAAGCTTGAAGGAAACAATCTCAGTCCTACTCTGAAGTTATAGCTGTCAGGCACTCTAACCATGCTTCTCATTTTGTACTGGAGGAAGGGGGAGGAGAGAGAAAGAGAGAGAGTTGATCGGCTCAAAACTTTTCTTCAGTAGCCATGGAAGCACAATTAGGATCTGATTTCTAGATCCAAATGTTCTCCTCACAGATTTGGAATTTCGTGACATGGAATCTTTTACACTTTCCCCCTCTTCATTATCTGCTGTATTTCCAGAAACAATGCACAAGACTCATAGCACTATGTGATTGGTGTTCAGTTTGCCATGCTTTATTTTGTTTTGTTTTGAGACACAATCTCACTCTGTAGCTAAGGTTGCCGCTTGAGTGTTGTGAGCCACCTTGCACAGTGAGAACACTGGCTCTTAGTGGGAATAATGTTGCCCTTTATCCCCTAGGAACATTTCCAGCTGCCTACTGAGGCACTACAGGGACTAGTAGTGTATTCCTGGCATCCAGTGGGCAGAGCTCAGAGACACTAGAGAAGAGGCCACGGTGTGCAGAACCACTGCCTATGACAGTAACTGATGTAGTCTCTCAAATATCAATAAGGCTAAGGGCCTCTGGGTTAGAATAGCCTATAAAGTGTAATTAGATGTCCCTGCCATTTTGAAGCATTTGTCCCTTGATAATGTGCTGGAGCCTCTGCTCTATAATGAAGCACTTACATGTCAACACTAGGGCATGAGGAAAGAATTAGTGCCTATCTAAGCATACACCATTTCTGAAAGAGCCGCAAAAAATGGTGCTTAGATTTCTGGGTAGTAGAACCCAGTGTCTGTCTCTCAGAGGCTGGTGAAAAAGTCTCAAGAGTTTTGGGGTGCGTTAAGTATGTTTTAATCATACATTTCCCAAGCGCTCTTTTTTGTTTGTTTCAAGGAAGAGTTTCTCTGTAGCTTTGGAGCCAGTCCTGGAACTTGCTCTGTAGGCCAGGCTGGCCTCAAACTCACAGAGACCCTTCTGTCTCTGACTCCTGAATTCTGGGATTAAAGGTATATGCCACCACCATCTGGTCCAAGCACTCTTACATACATGTGTCAAATATTCAGTACACTGAGCACATTTATCTCCAGGGTGCCTTTGACGCGTGCTCTCAGGCATTATCAGCAACAGCACAGGGAGAATGCTACGTCCTTGTCCTGCAGAAAAGACAAAAAACAGCCTTGACATTGTCTCTTGCTCTCTAACCTGGAACTCTATGTACTTAAACATGGACTCACGGTCCCTACTTTTCTCTACATTGTAGTATGAGGGCCTGGCTGTTTGTCGGGGTTTCTGTCCTTCCACCAGGTCCCACAGTCATTAGGTCCCAAAGAAAATCACACAGAGGTCTCCAGAAGATTATAAACTGATTGGCCCATTAGCTCAGGCTTTTTATTAGCTCTTGTAGTTTATATTAACCCATTATTCTTATCTATATTAGCCACATGACTCAGTACCTTTCTCAGCGGGGCAGGTCACATTCTGCTTCTTCGGTGGTCTGGACAGGAGTGCCAAGGGAGCTTCCTGCTTCCCAGAATTCTCCTGTTCTCACCTCTACTTCCTGTCTGGTTTTCCCACCAATACTCCCTGCCTGGCCAATCAGCATTTATTTAAAACATGATTGACAGAATACAGACAATTCTCCCACATCACTTCCCCCTCTTTTTTTTTAAACAAAGGAAAGTATCCATAGTCCATTTTTGGGGAATGTGGACATAGTATTCCAGACTACTTCCGGCTGGTTGGGGGTGCTGATAATCTTATAGGGACCCAAAGAAAATTTAGAGTTATGATCAAGTCCTGGCTGGAGTATCCTGTGAGTCTTCATCATCTCAGGCAGCATCTTGAATCTGTTCTGGATGTAGAACTCAGACATCTGGGCCATCTGTTCCTGCTGGAGATTTCTCAGGTGGTCTTCCTTGATCACACCTGATTTTTCTTAACTCAGAGTGAATCCACCGCCTCTCATTTTCTGTGGAAACAAAAGCAAAATCTCTTCTCCAAAGTAACATACCTTTTGACTTCAATTTTGAAGTCAAGGTATTTTCAAAGTAGCTATCTTGGATTAGTTTAGCAGCATTTATAAGCAAATATCTTTTAGCAGCAGTTGCTCCTTCCTCAGCATTCAAACAATTCAAAGAGAGCATAATAGCATACAGTATCAAGATTCTCTGTGTATTTTCCATCTTTATATGGCTTTATTTTAACCTCTATTTCTTTTATTTTTACTTTTAACTTTTGGCTTTTTGAGACAGGTTCTCTGTGTATCTTTGTCCTGGAACTCCCTCTGTAGACCAGGCTATCCTTGAACTCACATAAATCCGTCTGTCTCTGTCTCCCCAGTGCTGGGATTAAAGGTGTGTGCTACCACACCTCGAACTCACAGAGATCTGTCTACCTCTGCCTCCCAAGTGTTGGGATTAAAGGTGTGTACCACCATACCCAACTACTCTCTTTCTTTCTTTTTTACTTTAAGAATTTTAACCTTTAGCCTGCATATATTTTTAACACACTGTAAACTATTTAGAGGGCTTTTTTTGAATCTCTCTTTACTGTATATCTCTCTTTTTCTGACTACACGATTCTTTAATTTACCAAGCAATATGGGTAGGATAAAAGCCGTGGCTTTGACAGCTGGATCCAGCCCATTTCTTAGCTTTCTGAGATTTCAGCCTCATGGCTGAGGTACGGGCTGTAGCTGTGTTCAGTGCCACAACTCTACAGCATTTCAAGGTCCCTGCCAGCAAGCAAGCTGCAGCAGTGTGTCCATAAACCACAGTCAAATGATCAGTAGTCGGACCGCCTTCCTGAAAGAGTCAGTTTGCCCTGGCAGGATGGCCCAGAAAGCTGGCATTTTAAATCCGCACAGCTTTTTTCCTGCTCTGAAAACCAAAAAGCATGCAGTCAGCTTTTTATCAACACTATTTAAGTGTTTCTTGGCAGAACCTATTAAAAGAGCTGCAAGGCTTTGCAGCTAAAGCTGAGTGAGGAAGCCTCTCTTAGATGAGAGCTCTTGCTTGCCTCTAGCAAGCAGAGCAGACCCGAGAAATTGCTGCTACCAAGAAAACATGTTTTACTCTATTCTTTCCCATGCTTTCTCAGGTTTTCTGTGGATGCAGTTATCCACGTGGGCGCCATTCTGTAACATGAGGGCTGGCTTGTTCGGGGTTTCTGTCCTTCCACCAGGTCCCACAGCCGGCAAGTCCCAAAGAAATTCACACAGAGGTCTCCAGAAGATTATAAACTGATTGGCCTATTAGCGCAGGCTTCTTATTAGCTCTTATAACATATATTAACCCATTATCCCTATCTATGTTAGCCACATGATGGCTCAGTACCTTTCTCAGAGGGGCAGGTCACATCCTGCTTCTTCGGAGGTCCAGGCAGGAGTGCCAAGGGAGCTTTCTGCTTCCCAGAATTCTCCTGTTCTCACCTCTACTTCCTGTCTGGTTTTCCTGCCTATACTCCCTGCCTGGCCAATCAGCGTTTATTTAAAACATGATTGACAGAATACAGACAATTCTCCCACATCACTACATGATATCCCTGCCCTGACCGTCCCCTCACTTCCTCTGTGAACCCACAGCTCCCGAGACCCTGACATGGTTTGCACCACATTAGACTCAAATCACTTGCTCACATCAGTCCGATAGCTCTTGGAGAGCAAGAACTGAATCTACCTGCCAAAGAAAGTCCAACATTCAGCACTATGTCTAGGTCTTACCAAGTTACACCAACTCAAATTTTGCACAAATTTCTTAAACCAGGAGGCTAGTGAGATGGCTCAAAAGTTAAGAATGCTTGCTGTTCTTAAGCATAGGACCAAACTATTCACTGTGGATGTGGTTGGCAGTTGTATGGCTGGGGCAGACTTAGAGGCCACTGGCAGTGGCACTGGGATTTATCTCCACTGCATGTACTGGCTTTTTGGTATCCTATTCCCTTTGGATGTATACCTTGCTCAGCCTAGATATAGTAGGGAGGGACTTGGACCTTCCACAAAGCAAAGTGCCTTACCATCTCTTAGGATTAGAGGGGGTGGGGTGGGAGGGTGTGTGGAGGGAATGGGAGGAGGGGAGGGAGTGGGAATTTGGATTGATATTTTTTAAAAAATCTAATTAAAAAAAGAAAAAACAAACAAACCAGCAAAAAAGAATGCTTGCTGCTTTTGCAGAGGACCCCAGTTTCCAGCACCTACATCTGGTGGCTCCAAACTGACTGTAACTCCAGCTCCAGAACATCAGACATCTTCTTCTAAACTGTCTGCAGATACCTACACCCACATGAATGCACACCAACACACATACATTTATACATAATTAAAAGTAAAAATAAATGTTAAAAATATTCTCAACTGCCGGTTGGTGGTGGTGCATGCCTTTACTCCCAACACTCAGGAGGCAGAGGCAGATGGATCTCTGCAAGTTTGTGGTCAGCTTGGTCTACAGAGTAAGTTCTAGGAAAGGCTCCAAAGATAGAGGAAACCCTATCTTGAAAAAACAAAAAAGAAAAAGAAAAAAAGAAAAAATATTTCCAACCAAAAGTTAATATAAATAACATATGATATTGATATATTATGAATATATCACAATATTACTTTCTGTGTTATTTTTTGAGATAATCTCATATATCCCAGACAGTCCTCAAACTTGCTATGTATCTGAGAATGATCTTGAACTTCTGATCTTCTTTCCTCCCTCTCCCAAAGACTGAGATTGCAGGCGTGTACCACCATACCCAGCATCTGCAGTGCTAAGGATCAAACCCATGGTTTTGTGCATGCTAAACTAGCATTCTACCAATTGAGCTATAACACCAGTCCTCTACGTGCTATTTTTCAAGTTTGCATAAGTATTACTTTTACCTTTTGTAAATAGGGACAGTGTTATAGAATCTGCCTATGCTAGCTAGTTTTATGTCAACATGACACAAGTTAGAGTTATCTGAAAGGCAGGAACCACAATTGAGAAAATGCCTCCATAAGATCAGGGTATAAGGTGTTTTCTAAAATAGTGATCAGTGCGGGAGGGCCTAGCCCATTGTGGGTGGTGCCATCCCTGGGCTGGTGATCCTAGGTTCTATAGGAAAGCTGGCAGTGCAAGCCATATGAGTAAGCCAGTAAGCAACACTCCTTCATGGTGCTGAATCAGCTTCTGCCTCTAGGTTCCTGTCCTGCTGGAGTTCCTGTCCTGACTTCCTTCAATGGTGAACAGTGATGTGAAACTGTAAGCCAAATAAACCCTTTCCTCCCCAAGTTGCTTTATCATGGTGTTTCATCACAGCAGTAGTAACCCTAAGACACCACCATTTGGAGTTGTTGTGAGGCATAAGTGAACCACTGAGAAAAAGGAAGCAGTGCCTTTTTTTTCATGGGAGACATGAGGGGAAATGTATGTACCTATGTACAGTAATTGCCTGTATTTTCAACTAAGAAATTTTAAGGGTACATACACATCCATACCCACACACGTGCACGTGCACACACACATACACACACACACACACACACACACACACATACATACAGCATGCCCAATTTATTTAGATGCCATTGTAAAACTGTATAAGTCCTTCTTCGGGGGGCACATGAAACATATAACCCCTGGTTTACTGGACATGACTGCTACCATTGCACAATAATTCAGCCTCCTCAAACAAAAATGTATTTTTTAGATTTATTTAGTCTTCTGTGTTTTCATGTTGTGCCTACATGTATGTTAGAGTGCCATGTGCATAACTGTTGCCCTCAGAGGTCAGAAGAAGGTGTTGGATCCTCTAGGGCTGGAGTTATAGGCAACTGTGTTGGAAATCAAACCCAGGTGTGCTTAAACATAGAACCATCTCCCCAGTCTTAAACAGCATGTAATAAAATTTGGTATTTTCTGCATTACAAATTTTTGCTTAATTTTTATTATCATTTTAAGCATATGGATTTTGTGCCTTCATGTATGTTTGAGCACCACTTGCATGCCTGGCAAAGGTCAAAAGACAGCATTGGATCCCTTAAAACTGGAGTTACAGATGGTTGTGAACTGGCCATGTGGGTACTGGAAGTCAAACCCAGGTCCTTTGGAAGAGCAGTCAGTGTTCTTAACTGCTGCTGAGCCACCACTTGTATTAATTTTTACATTAACAAATAATACGATCTTTATGGATGCCTTTTGTGGTGTTCTAAAACTTTGCACCCAAATTTCAGTCGTGTTTTTCTTTTTCTTCTTTTTTCCTTATTTATTTATTTATTTGTTTTGTTTTTTCAAGACAAGGCGTCTCAGCCCTAGCTGTCCTGGAACTAGCCCTGTAGACTAGGCTGGCCTTGAACTCACAGAGATCCACCTGCCTCTGCCTCCTCAGTGCTGGGATTAAAGGTGTGCCCCACCACTACCTGGTGCCTCTTGAGTAATTTTATACCTGGGTGCATTATCTTGAATGAATGAATGAATCCTTCTCATCTAATTTGGTTCTATATGTGTGATCAGTCTTAAAATATTTAGGGGAATACGTAAATGATGTGAAATGTAAGACTGTGCAATGCAGCCTTTCTCGGGCATTCTGAGGGGTGTTTACAGATTATATTAAACATGTGAAAATTGTAGACTTGAACTATATTACTCCACTATCCAGGTAGAGGGAATACCTTTATGGATGTGATAAATGACAGTCTTAAACACCCTGTTTTTCAATAGAGTTCCTGTCAAGTTCATTGCTTATTCTAGGCTGCTTGAGGCAAAAGCCTGCATAAATCATAGTAGTAAGAAAACTGTTGTTCCACCCCCACCCCATATACCCCGTGACTCTATACTTTGAACTTTGTGGGTGGTAGTATCTCCTTTTTCTTTTTGACTGCCAGGAAACTCAGATTGTGCTAAGGCAACTCACATCTCTCCCCTTTCCCTCTCTTTCTCCTTCCCTTGCTCTCCTCCTTGGATTGAACCTAGGGATACACATGTGCTAAACCAACATTTTACCACTGAGCTACAATTAGAGCCCTATTCCTGACATTTTTAAAAACAATCTAATTTAGTGGTCCAGGTTGATCTTGAACTCACTCTGTAGCCCAAGCATGCTTTAAACTTCTAATACTCTTGTCTCAGCCAGAGGGGCTGGTATGACAGTTATGCATCACAAAGTTTGGTTCAGAAAGTTGTCTTCTCCAATTGACATATGCATGGTAACATGTCTGTCAACAACAAACGACCCAGCTCTTCAAGATTAGAGCAGAAGCAGTCTTGAGCTACAGCATTTGCTGACTCCCATAGAGTATATTGTTTCACCATGGCTGATTTTAAACTACTGTATGAGAAGCTGGAAATTGATACACAGTGGCCACTGCTACATACCATCTCCATTGCACAGGGACCACAGAAGTAACTGGGTTTTTATTTATTTCTTTGACAATTTCGTGCATTTATATAATGATTCTAGCTACAAAAGTAGGAAAAATCATCAGCAAGCTGCCCCCTAGTGAGGAAGTCCCTCTCCCAGTTTCATGCCTTTTCATTTGGGTTTGTGACCTGATGTGGGAGGTGATGTATGCTGTGAATAAGTTTTATTGCCATTGGTTAATAAAGAAGCTGTTTTTGGCCAGTGGCTTAACAGAATATTGCCAGGCTGGAAGGTATGTATATATATATATATATATATATGGAGAGAGAGAGAGAGAGAGAGAGAGAGAGAGAGAAAGAGAGAATAGGCAGAGTCAGAGAGAAGCCATGTAGCCGCGCCAGAGACAGATGCCAGGTGTCGGACAGAACTTTACCCGGTAAACCACAGCCATGAAGCGATTAATGGAGATGGGTTAGTTTAGAATATAAGGACTAGCTAGAAATACGCTTAAGCTATTGGACAAATAGTATTGCAAATATTATAGTTTCTGTGTGATTATTTTAGCTCTGGGCAGCTGGGAACGAACAAGCAGCATCCCCCAACAGTGACCCATGTAGTTTAACGAGGGCCATCTGTGTGACCACTGGATTGGAAGTCAGTTGGGGTCTACACTACCAAGGGCAATGGCTCCTACTCTCCCTGAAATTCTCCATGGGAGGTAGTTCAGCAGTGAGGGACAGGGCCCTTGGAGTATTTCCTCCCTTCGTGCCTGCCTGTTGATGTACCCATTCTTGGGTAGACCTAGTGCAGTCACCCACAGTTGTTGAATATTCATGGTTACAACAACTGTGTATTATCCAGAAGTTGTGTCTCACAGTCCTCCTATTTTTAGGATTTTACATTCTTTTTGCTTCCGACTTCCACAATGTTCCCTGAGACTGGAAATGTTATGCATGTCTTCTTTAGAGTTGAGTACTCCACTGTCATTTAGTCTCAATACCTTGTGTAGCCATAAATCTATATTCACTTAACAAAGTTCACTGGAAAGAGAGGCTTCTCTGAGATTCAGGGTATATATGGCGCTTCAACATTATGTCAGTTTATCTAAATGACAGATTTAAGGTTTTATTTCCCCTAAGTAAGGAGTAGCTCATTTAACCTAGAAAAAAAAATGCTTCTTGTCTCAGTACTGTAAGGCAGAAATATGATTTTTTTTCTGAATTTTACTTGCCAAGCATGCTGGTCACCAGCAGCAATGACTACTTACTAAGAAATTAGCTTAAATTATAAGTTAAAATTTAGTCCCTCATTCATATTAGCTATATGTCAGATGATTAACTATCACATGTGCTCCAGTAACTGTAATATTTTAGTTGGGATCCAGAAAAATTGCATCATCATAGATAATTCTGTTAGCACCACCATGTATTCCTACTAAATGAATTCCACTGAAGTAGAACAATCTGTGTTTATTGCCCTTGGCATGCTGACTGTAGTTTCAGGGCAGGAAAAGCAATCTGGCTGGAAGGTCTATTGGTGGGAATGACAGAAAGGCACAAATTCCAGAGGTCTATGTGCTGCTAGCCACAGAACTCAGGCATGGTGCTTCCCAATGCCACAAAATGGGCAGTTTCCACCTTTGGGGCCTCCAGACCTTGCTTCAAGAAGACACAGCAGTACCTGGTCATTGGTTTCAAAGCAAAGATAGAGATGCTTGTAAGTAGATATCCACATAGGAACTCAGAAACACACCCTTCAAAAGGATACTTTTGCACTATATTGAACAATTGACCCCCAAATTTGTTCAATTTCTTGTCTGCAGGACCACTAAAGACAGTGGCATAGATGAAGAAAGGATGTATACAGATGTGATTAAGTTAGGGGTTCTGGAATGATGGAGAGTTTGCCCCATGTTTCAGTTAGGTGTTTGTTGCTGTGGAAAACACCATGACCAAAAGCAACTTGGGGAGAAAGGGGTTTATTTGGCTTACATTTCCATATTACAACCTATCATCAAAGGGAATGATAGCAGGAACTCAAAGTAGCAACCTTAGGCAGGAGCTGAAGCAGAGACCATGGAGAAATGTTGTTTACTGGTCTGCTCCCCATGGCTTGCTCAGCCTGCTTTCTTATATACCCCAGGAAAACCTTCTTAGAAGTAGCACCTCCCACAGTAGGCTCATCGTCCTATATTAATCATCCATCAAGGAAATGCATCATAGATCTACCTACACGTCAATCTTAAGGAAACACTTTCAAAATTACAATTACCTCTTCTAGACATGTCTAGATTTGTGTCAAGTTTACAAAAACAGCCAGCACGCCCTAGAACGTGTGCATGGTTGCAACATCAACAGTGCCCTAATAAGAGGGAGATAGGAGGATCAAAATCAGAGAAAGAGATGTGACGATCGAATAAGCAATCAAAAAGCAAGAGTTGAAGATGCTGCATGATGAACCTTGAGGACAGAGAATGGAACCATGAGCAGACAAATCTAAGGAGCTTCTAGAAGTTGAAAAGGCAAAGAAATGTTGTTCCCTGGTGCCTGCAGACTAAACACAGTTCTTGATTTGGACTTGGTGTAGACCATAATAAACTTTCAATCTCCAGAAATATAAAAGGGTAAATGTGTGTTGTTATAAGCCCTAAAGTTGTTACTATTTGTTACATTCTATTCATTCTTGAGATAAAATTAAAGGGTTTCCTGAGCCTTAAGGAATAAGCCTAAAAGAAGAGCCTGCTCCTGGAACAAGTTCCTGCAACTGCCATCAGCGAACCAATCAGCAACTGAAAAGTGTCACCTGGAACAAAAGCAAGAAAGTTTTTATAAACCAATATCATTAATACATGTGCACATCTAGATGATCTGTTCAAGGAAAGCATTTCTAGAAATATTGAACACGATGAATTTTAATATTAATCTGTGGAAAAACACAGATAGTTCCAAAAAACATTGAAAATCTGAAAATAGAACATATACATAGGTACTCTAGGGAGAACATAACAAAATGAAAGCAGCTTTTGCACTCTGGGTATCTAAGAAGATGGAGTCGAGGCTGAAAAAACATGGGGAACAATAAAGACGGCCACTTCACGGTGCTGTGGGTGATGCTGTCCAATGAAAAGTTAAAGGGTCATTAGGCAATAGCTTTCAAAAGTAGGAATTACCATTGGTGTGAGGAAAAATGGGAGCTTTAACACACAAGTATCAGTGCACCCAGGACAACTCAAGGGAACAAGCCCTGAACAAAGCTGAATAGCATCCAGTTAGTGTAATCAATAAGCAGCTTACTAGCACTTGAATATGTGTGGCTAAGTGTGTTCAGTGTTGAAATGTGTGTGTGTTCTGCTCCCCAGATTCAGGTCTGCTCAGAATGTCAGAACATGACTCTTTAGAAATAGAATCAGTTGGAGGTAATTAACTCAGGAGTCTCAAGCTGAAACGTAGATAGGTCATACATCCAAAAGTTGCTGTTTTCATAAGAGAAAGCAGGGGAAGATTTGAGGAAACACAGGTGATAAGGCCCTGTGAAAATGGAGACAGAAACAAGAGGGATGGAGCCACAAGCCAGGAACTGCCTTTAACCCCTAGGATCTAGAAGAGACAGAAATAACTCTCCCTTGGAGTCCATGGAGGAAGCACGGGTCTGACATACCTGCCCTTCGGGCTTTTAAAAATAAGGAGAAAGGGTTTTATTTTTAATCTAAAACCTAACCTAATCAAGAAAACACATGGAAGTAAACAGAAAGCAGGAAACAACAGGGGAAAGAAGGAGAAAAAAAGGAACTTTTTTTCATATAATATATTTTGATCATATTTATATGTTCCCCTCCCCAACTCCTCTCAGGTCCTCCCCCACTTCCCTGCCCATCCAACTTCATGTTCTATCTCTCTTTTTCCCTCTATCTATAAAAAACAAACAAAACCTGATAAAATAAATATGATAAAAAAATATTGAAGAAACCACCCCTTACACACCAAAAGAAAACACATGGAATTTGTTTTGTGTTGGCCATCTACTTTTAGGCATGGGGCCTGCCTTTGAGTATGGTTTGTACACCCAGTGAGACTCTAATGGAGAAACGAATTTTTCCTTTGCAGTGAATGTCTATTGTAGAGAGCTTTTTGGTTAGGAATGGAAGTTCTTGTCCCCTTCCCTCTCTCAGTGCTGGGATACCATCTGACTTGAATCTGTGCTGCCACAGATTCTGGGAGTTCATATGTTTATCAGTCCTGTTGGACCTAGAAGATAATGTTTCCTAGGAGCCATCCATCGTCTCTGGCTTTTACAATCTTTCCACCTCCTTATATAAATAGATAGATCCCTCAGCAAAAGAAAATATTTTTCTTTAAGAGATTGCTTTGTATGGCTTATTACAAAGAAATTTAAAAATATAGATAAAATAAATTTCAAATTATTATAGCTTATGGGGCTGGAGAGATGGCTCATCAGATAAGAGCTCATATTGCTCTTTCAGGGGACTTGAGTTTGGTTCCCAGCTCTCAAGTTGGATAGCTCACAACCACTTGTAATTGTAATCCAGCTCCAGAGGTTCTGACACCCTCCTCTGGTCTCCTCTGGGACTGCACATACCCATACACAGACACGACCATACATAATACAAATAGAGCTTGCCAAAGTTGACCTCAAGAAATAAATTCTTACTAATTAATTTTGGTTTTGACAGTTTCACACATGTGGATAATATATCCTGATTACTCTCTCACATATCTCTCCCAACCCTGTCAAGCCTGCTCCATCTCTATTGGTTCCTTTCCCATATTCACATTGTACTCTTAGCCTTAATCAGACAAGCCCTTCTTTCCAGTGAATAATGATAGATGTTGAGACTCATGACTGCACAAAATGCTGGGAATGAGTGACAAATGCAATCGATCTCTAAATAAGACATTTATACTTCCCCTCTGGGCTCAGGAAAAATTGCAGAATGTACAACAGAAAGAACATAATATCCAGAACATAGAGTTGGGGGATGTGAAATGCCACCTCCTTAACAAGACACAGCTATTGCAATCACAACAGCTGCAGATGCATGTACTGGGTCCAAACAAAACTATGCCTGTCAACAGGTATAGCTGGTGGAGGAGGTCAGGGGGTCCTATTTAATGTTGTTGAACTATTGGCTACTGATAGATTTAGGGAAACATAACTGCCTTCACTGGGCTCTTCATTGGTGACCCCACCAAGCTATATATATGCTAGCACTCATGAGGTATAGGCAAAAGTACCAAAAGTTCAAAATTATCCTTGACTTCATAGCGAGTTCAAGGCCAGCCTGGCTACATGGGTCCTGTGTCAAATAGAAAAAGAAAAAGGGAGAGAGAGAAAGAGAGAGAGAGAGAGAGAGAGAGAGAGAGAGAGAGAGAGATCCATGTTTCTTTTATGGAACAATAATTGACCTTTCCCTTGGCAAATATTTCATTTTTTTATAAAGACAACATGGTAGCACATATCTGTCATCTCAAAATGTGGGAACAAGAGGCAGGAGGATTGCTGCAAATTAGAGGCTTTCCTGGTCTACATAGTGAATTATAGGCCAGTCAGGGATACTTAAGTGAGACTGTGTCTCAAAAAAGTTTTAAAGTTTTTTTGTTAGTAAGCAACCTTGTCTCAGTCAGGCAATGATGTCCCAAGCCTTTAATATCTGCACCCAGGAGGTGGAGGTAGGTGGACCTCTGTGGGTTTGAGATCAGCCTGGTCTACAGAGTGAGTTCCAGTACAGCCAGGACTGTTGCACAGAGAAGCCCTGTCTCAAAAAATCAAAAATGAGAGACCTTGTCTTAACAAAAAAAAAAAAAAAAGGTGAAGCCCGGTAGTGGTGTGCAGGTCTTTAATCCCAGCACTTAGGATGCAGAGGCAGGCCTCTGTGAGTTCGAGGCCAGCCTGGTCTACAAGAGTTAGTTCCAGGACAGGTAAGACTGTTACACAGAGAAACCCTGTCTCAAAAAAACCAAAGCAAAACAGAAAAAAATAAAGTAGAACTTTCTGATGAAGATCTCTGGTCACTATATATGCCACAATTGTGAATAGACTGCTGACACATGTAAACACATACATGTAAGACACATACAATCTGCTAAATGAAAAACCACAGTGAAAAATACAGACATACTATTTGTAGCTATGAACAAAGATGAATACATGTATACCAACAAATCAAAAACTGAAAAATAAACTAACCAAGCTATTTCCACTTATCTGGGGGTGGGTGGTTCATGAACAATGGACACTCTGGGTGAAAATGGGGGATAAACATTTCCTATTCACTTTTTTAAAAATGACATTTTAAAAAATAAAAAAAACCTTATAATTTAATCTAATTGTTTATTTTCTTTTGAACAGGGTCTCTCTTCATAGCTCAGGCCGACCCAGAATTCATCATGCATTCCAGGCTGCCCTCATGATCCTCCTACCTCAGCCTCCTAAGAGCTGTAACTATAGACTACATGCTAGGGTACTCAGCTGGATAATTTCATTTTTAAAAGCAATGAAAGTTAGGATTTTTAAAAAGGATTAAGAAAGTTACTAAATTTTTCACCCAGCATGTGAAATATTTCCAGTACCAGCCAATGGGTATTCAAGTAGAGATGTAATAAATGCAACAATGGTGGGAAGAACTGTGAATGACATTATTATTAGTAAAATGTCATATTTTACTTTGTCCTAGATGCCCCTCACCCAAAGAATGTATAAAGAAAATGTGGTACATTTACACAATGGAGTATTACTCAGTGGTTAAAAAAAAAAAACAATGACATCTTGAAATTTGCAGGGACATGGATGGAACTATGATACTGTAAAACAATCCCACACAAGTTCAGAATTAAAATAATACAAGGGTTATTTATTTAAGGGAAAAACTTACAGATCACTGTCCTAAACAACAGTCCTCTGAGTGCAAACAGGAACAGAGTCCAGCAGCCGGAACAGGAGCCGGAAGCAAGAGAGCAGGTGCACAGTTCCCACTGCTTTTTAAACTCTAAGAGACCACACATAAGTGGGCTGGTATCTTAAAGGCTATTGGCTGAAGGAGTTGAATGTGCTCCCATAGCACCTCCCCTTTTTGTTTAAATAAGAGAGTTCCAAACCAAATACAAAATTATATACACTATGAACAGATATCAAGTATAATTAGAATTACAACCAGCATAAAAAATATTAAGCAAGGAACATATGCTAAATGTTTTAATAAACGTTCTATCCTATGGAGTCTAAGTCTTGTATAGGAAATGGCTTGGCTAGATCTTAAGAGTACAATAACTACGACTATCTAATCTTCAACCCCATCGAAAGGCCTGAGAAGGGAGATAATATTACTTGAGCAGGCAGGAAGTACAATCAAGTAGCTTCCAAAGTGAGCAATATATGACAGAGACAATTAGCTACCTGAGCAATCACCCAAAATCTCATTTTGCTACGTTGAAGCAACCAACTTTGGCTATGGCCTAGAATAACTGACAGACCATTTTCAGAGGCAGGAAATTTTTCAAAACCTTCTTACTCTGTCTTGGCAAGATTTGACAGTCCTTCTTATCCATTTCAGGATACTATGTAACTTGTCAGTGGTTAAAGAATTGTCAGTTTCTTGCCCAAAGGCCAGTTTTGCCAAGAAGAAAATGAGCTCCAAGTGGAGTATCTTCAGCGCTCAACATTCTCTTGGGAACAGATTGGTACTGTCAGAAGCAGTCATGTCTCATGTCAACAGAACCCTAAATTATCTAAATGCCATGTTCCAAAGATCCTTGAAGTGGTTGAAGAATACCTATCTAGACAGAATACAATCTCTATGTATCTAAAGAACCTAATTGATCTGACTGTATGTACAACAAACATGAACAACTATTGACCTATAATAATTAATACCTGTATAACTTAAAGAATAAAACTTCATGTAAGAATATAAAATAATCTTAATGTGCAGCAAATAAGGACAATGACCTCAAAATGTAAACAATCTATAAGTATCTTGATCAGAGGTAGGAGTAATATATAATGCAATATGAAAATATACCCTAAAAGTTATATCAATATACAAAATGTCCTAAACTGAGGTAGAAACATGCATACATACAATCTGACAAAATGACTTTGTATATATGTACAAATGATGTAAACAAAAGTAACAAATATAATTTGAACCTGCATGAATATACAAAAACTATACCAATGTAAATTATCCATAAATAATAGCTCACAAGTATTCACTCTATTACCCACTATTACTATCCCTTTCTTTTTTTTAACAAACATAGTTTTCACCCCAACCCTCCATCTAGCACAAGTAATAATCAAAAACCCCTAAACAGTGTTCCCAACCCTATGGATAAACATTTTTGGGATGGGGGCATCATTTTCTAGAATTGCTTACCATTGTCATGGGGGCAATGTTCTCTTAATGGGATCCTGCAAAAATTAAGTGGTGGTTAAGTTCCAAAATTACTGTCTAGTATAGTTGCAAACAATTTCTGAACAGTCAATAATTGTTTTTTCAAAGTTCTCATTTGGAGTTCTGGCCAGAATATGAGAAGGTGCACCATTTCAGCGGCTAGTACACAAAACAGTCTTATAGTAGCGCTGTCTACATCATGATGTCATCTCAACTAGCTAGAGTTCTTGCTGTGGGGCTCAATCTTCTTCCTGGAAACCTCAAAGATTACTGCAGGAAAAGGATCTGTAGGAAAATCTATTTTTCATCATGGAAAACTTAAACATCATTCATATAAACATACATACAATGAAGAATATGATATAGACAAAATAGGCATGGAGAAAGTAAATTTTTTCCTAAAGTCTTCCTTCTTTCCCATACCAGATGGCTCCCGATATGACACAGAAACTCTGAATGTTCCCTTTAACAACAAGCTTGGATTTAGAGAAGTACAGAGCCATTGTCCAACTCCAAAACCAGATATATATATATGAGTGTGTATGCATGTGTGTGTATAAATGTAAATGTAAACAGTACCTGGATTCATAAACCATATTCTGTTTTCTAGATGCTCCTCAGTGGATAGTTATTTTTTTCTTCTGTCAGCATTCAAACATCCAGGATCTTTTGAATTTTTGATGATGTGTAATTTTCCTGCAAAGATAAGAGCAGAACCCTGCCCCAACCCTATGTGGCTTTTCTTACCACCTGTGTGGTTGTCACTGTTATGGATGAGCTGTCATTTTTCTGTTTCAATAGGTTTTTCCTTTTCAAAACAAATCTTTATTAATTTTGATGGTATCCATAATTTTTCTTCTCCTGTGGAAACAAGAGCAAAACCCCTTCCTCAACGTAGCACATCTCCTGGTTTCCATTGTGATATCAACACATCCTTGAAATATACTGGTTGATTCAATTCAGACGTTCTTTTCATTATCCAGTGTCTCTCTGCTGCTGTTGTCCCTTTCTCATTAGCGTTAAGAAAATTCAAGGTTGCCGGGCAGTGGTGGCACACGTCCAGCACTCGGGAGGCAGAGGCAGGCGGATCTCTGTGAGTTCGAGGCCAGCCTGGTCTACAAGAGCTAGTTCCAGGACAGGCTCTAAAACTACAGTGAAACCCTGTCTCAAAAAACCAAAAGAGAGAGAGAGAGAGAGATAGAGAGAGAGAGAGAGAAGAAAATCCAAGGTTAATAAAGCATTACATAATATATTCCTGGGGAAATTTTCCATCCCTTTCTGTTTGTTCAGCATATCCTTTATAAGACAATTTGACCTTTCTATAACTGCCTGATCTGTAGGATTATTTGGTATACCTGTAATGTGCTTTATATTATAATAAGCAAAAAAATTTCATTTTCTTAGATACATATGCTGGACCATTGTCTGTCTTTATTTGTGCAGGAATGCCCATAATGGCCATAATTTCTAATAAATGTGTGATTACTGAATCAGCCTTTTCTGAGCTCAAGGCAGTTGGCCTTTGAAAACCTGAATGGTCTGTAGTGTGGTGTACATATTTCAATTTACCAAATTCCCGTAAAGTGGAACACATTCATCTGCCAGATTTAGTTTCTTTGAATACCCTCTGGGTTAGTCCCTGCAGGCAACGGTTTTTGATTATAGAAAGAGCAAGTAGAACACCTCTTTATAATAGTGATGGAGAAGGGATATCATATAAGTCTTGTAAAAACTCACACATGGTGTAAGTAAAGAGGCTATTGAAACCTTGGACGGTTAGATTGTCTGACATACTGTCCTTTTAAATTAGCAACTTATGATCTATAACTAGGATATTAAATCTTACCTATGGTTTAATTATCTGGATTAGGTGCAATAACCATATCCTGCCAGTAGGTGTCAAGGGCCACCTACAAAACTAACCCAGCAGGCATAGCAGTGCACATGAATTCATCTGTGGCTAGTCTGAAATCTGATTTTAGAGCAAAATGTTGAAAGATAAATCACAGACTGTGTGCTCTGTGAATGTCTCTAGAGCAATGGAATAGGCAAATGCAAACAAATTGTTAGAAAGAAGCAGAACAGCTGGCTCAGACCAGGGAAGCCCATGTCTCACCCAAATGTCTGTGGTGCACCCTGGTAGGAGGCAAACAGTAGGGTGTATGGGGACTTGAAGCCAATTCGAGGTGTGTAAAGAGAAAATATAAAGAACTATGGCTGATCCATAGCAAGAAAGGCCACTTTGTGGGATTCTATATTGAACTGCTGACTCCACACACAGGCCATGGCCTGCTGAGGGAGGGCTCATGCCAAGCCGGGCACACTCTGAGCTGGTGGTGGGCAGCAGAGCCAGAAGGTTTTAAAACCAAATGTTGGGTGCCAATTGATGCCATAAAACAATCCCACACCATTTCAGAATTAGGATAATAAAAGGGTTATTTATTTAAGGGGAAAACTTACAGATCACTGTCCTAAACAACAGTCCTCTGAGCACAAACAGGAACAGAGTCCAGCAGCTGGAACAGGAGCTGGAAGCAAGAGAGCGGGTGCACGGTTTGTGCTGTTTTTTAAACTATAAGAGACCATGACCGAGTGGGCTGGTAACTTAAAGCCTATTGGCTGAAAGAGCAGAATGTGCTCCCGCAGCAGAACTAGAAAAGATCATCCTGAGTGAGGTAATCCAGACCCAGAAAGACAAACATGGTATGTACTCACACATAAGAAAAGGATAACCAGGCTACAAATCTACAACCCCTGAGAAGTAAAAAGGAGGACCCCAAGAGAGACATGCATGGATGCCCCTGGGAAGGGAAAATAGATAAGATCTCTTGAGTAAATTAGGAGGGGGAGAAAGGGATGAAGGGGAGGGGTGAGGAGAACATGAGGGAATGGGATAGTTGAGTTGGGAGAGGGACAGAGAGGGATAGCAAGGAAAGAAATTCTTGATAGAGGGAGCTATTATGGAGTTAGGGAGAAATCTGGTACTAGGGAAATTCCCAGGAATCCACTAGGATGACCCCAGCTAAGAATCTAAGCAATAATAGAGAGGGTACCTTAATTGCCTTTCCCCTGTAATCAGATTGATGGCTACTATAATTGTCATCAATGAACCTTCATCCAGTAACTGATGGAAGCAGATGTAGAGAACCACAGTTAAGCACTGGGCTGAGCTCCTGGAGTCCAGTCAAAGAGAGGGAGGAGAGATTGTATGAGCAAAGGAGTCAAGATCATGATGGGGAAACCCACAGGGGCAGTTGACTAGAGCTAGTGGGAGCTCACTGACTCTGGACTGTCAGCTGGGGAATCCACATAGGACTGCACTAGGGCCTCTGAATATGGGTGACAGTTCTATAACTTGGGCAGTCTGTAAACCCACTGACAGTGGGACGAAGATTTATCCCTAGTGCATGAATTGGCTTTTTGGAGCCCATTCCCTATGGAGGGATACCTTACTGAGCCTTGATACGGGGGGAGGGGCTTGGTCCTGCCTCAAGTGATGTGTCAGGCTTTGTTGACTCCCATGGGAATCTTTACCCTCTCTGAGGAGTGGATGGGAGATGAATTGTGGGGAAGTTGGGTAGAGTGGAAGAGAGGAAGTGAGGAGAAACTATGATTGGTATGTTAAATGAAAAAACAACTTTGAAATAAAAATTAAAAATTAACACCCATAATATAACTAACTAAATAAATACTTTTAAAGATCAAAAATGTTTTTACACTGTTTCAATACAAAAATAATGCTAACAAATCAGCTTCAAAACATGCTAAAATATACTCATCCTCCATTGTTCTTTTTAATTTTTCAAAAGCAAGAGTAATTAATTATCTACCAAGAGACTCATTAACATTACTAATCATGTTTTCAGGGATAAGAAGGAAAATATTAGGTTCATCTCAACAGATGGACAAAAGCAATGTGAAAGAAATTCAGCCTATTCATTTTTAAAACACTCAAAAAGGGGCTGAAATCCATAATAGTACGCGTGCTCAGCTCATGTCAGGCCCAGGATTCAGTCTCCAGCAGTGTTCATAAAAAGCACCCAAGAGTGCTTTGAGACAATGGTCTTGTACTTTGTAAATATTTGTCAGTTGTATTATTTTAATAAAACACTCATCAGCCAGTAGCCAGGCAGGAAGTATAGGTGGGGTGACCAGGCAAGATGTAGAGGCAGGGTGACCAGAACAGGAGACTGAGTCTGCAGTTGACACAGAGGAAGCCAGACACAGAGGAAGCAAGATAAGAACTCCTCACTGATAAAAGGTACCAAGCCATATGTCTAACATAGACAAGAATAATGGGCTAATTTAAGATGTAAGAATTAATTAATAAGAAGCTTGAGCTAATAGGACAACAAGTTTATAATTAATGTAGACCTCTGTGTGTTTCTTTGGGGCTGAAAAGCTGCAGGATCAGGCAGGACAGAAACCTCTGTCAACAAAATGGTACCAACATGGACAACTATATCCACATAAAGCCTAAGAGAGTTTGGGAAGTGATTCTAGACACAAAAGAACACAGTTAAGCATGGCTTTTTGGTAGCAGGTGGCTTTGCTTGCTAGAGGCAAGTGCATCTCATTTAAGAGAGGCTTTCCGACGCAGCTTTAGCTGCAAAAGCCTTGCAGCTCTTTTAAGAGGCCCCACCACCAAACACTTGAATGGTGTTTAAGAATAGTGACAGCATGCTTCTTGGTGGTGGCAGGGACCTTGAAACTCCATAGAGTTGTGGCAATAAACATGGCTGTGGCTGGTACCTCTGTCATGAGACTAGACTCTCAGAAAGCTACAGATGTGGTTGATCTATCCATCAAAGCCACAGCTTTAATCCTAGCCATATTGCTTAGCAAATTAAAGATTCATGTGGCCAGAAAAAGAGATATACAGTAAAGATAGATTCAAAGATGAAAAAACCCTTTAAACAGTTTGCAATGTGTTTAAAATTTTATGTATGCTTGGAAGAGAAAAGGGATAAAGCCCTTCAAAAAGATAGAAAAAACAGAGTAGTTGGGTGTGGTGGCACATACCTTTAAACCTAACAGTTGGAAGACAGAGGCAGGCGGATCTCTGTGAGTTCAAGTACAACCTGGTCTACAGTGTGAGTGCCAGGACAGCCAAAGATACACAGAGAAACATGGTCTCAAAATAACCAAAAATTAAAAAAGAAAAAGAAAAGAAATAGAGTTTAAAATAAAGCCACATAAAGATGGAAAATACACAGAGAGTCTGGATACTGTATGTTATTATATTGTCTATAAGTTGTTTGAATGCTGAGGAAGGAGCAACAGCTGCTAAAAGACATTTGAGTAAATGCTACTGGATTAATCCAACATATATTTTGAAAATGCCTTGACTTCAAAATTTAAGTCAAAAGATATGTTACTTTGGACAAGAGGTTTTGCTTTTGTTTCCACAGGAAATGGGAGGCTGTGGATTCATTATGGGTTAAGAAAAATCAGGTTTGATCAAGGAAGACCCACTGAAGAATCTCCAATAGGAGCAGATGGTCCATATGATCCAACATTTCAGAGGGCCTCTGTTGGAGTTTCCTCTGAGTTCTATATTCAGAACAGTTTGAAGCCTGCTGGCTGAGATGATCAAGCCTCACAGAATTCTCCAGTCAGGACTTGATCATAATTCTAAATTTTCTTTTGGTCCCCATAAGATTATCAGTGCCCCAGTCAGCATGAAGTAGCCTAGAAAACTATACCCACATTCCAAAAAAATTGATTATGGATGTTTGTTTAGAGTGCTAGTTACAAGTTGTTATGGTTAATGGTCAGGAAAAAGCTAAACAAAGGAAATTGGTTTCAGAGTTCTTGTTTTGAAAAATGGGGTGGGGGAAATTGCTGTGGGACAACGGTCTTGTGGTGTGGGAGGTCCTTCTGTCTACGTGTTGCTTTTATTGGTTAATGAATAAAGAACTGCTTTGAGCCAATGGCAAGGAAGAACAGAACTAAGTGGGGAAAGCTAGGCTGTATGATGGGAGAAAGAAAGGGGAAGTCAGAGAGAAGCCATGGAGCCGCCGGACACAGACACCTGGTAAGCCACAACTACATGGCAATATACAGATTAATAGAAATGGGTTAAATTAATTATAAGAGTTAGCCAATAAGAAGCTAAAACTAATGGGCCAAGCAGTGATTTAATTAATACAGGTTCTGTGTGATTATTTTGGGCAGCCAGGAACCAACAAGCAGCCCTCCTCCAACAGTCTTGTGTTGGTTTAATAAAATGCTGATTGGCCAATAGTCAGACAGGAAGTATAGGCAGGGCAACGAAAACAGGAGAATTCTGGGAAGAGGAAAGGTTCAGTCTGCAGTCGTAACCCAGACGCAGAGGAAGCAGGATGAGAATGCCTGGATGATAAAAGATACCAAGCCACATGGCTGACACAGATAAGAATTATGGGATAATGTAGGATGTAAGAGTTAATAAGAAGCCCAAGCTAATAGATCAACTAGTTTATGATTAATGTAGACCTCTGTGTGTTTCATTGGGACTGAACGGCTACGAGACCTGGTGGGAGAGAAACCTCCATTAACACAAGAGGGCTAGAGAAATGGCTCTCTGGTTAAAAGCACTGACTGCTCTTCCAAAAGACTCAGGTTCAATTCCCAACATCTATATCATAGAAAACAGTAACCTGAAAATCCAGTTCCAAGGGGCTGATGACCTCTGTGGGTACCACATGCATGTGATATGTAGTCATGCATATGAACAAAATACTTAAAAGCATAAGTATTAAATAACTTTTTAAAACTAAAAGACATATAAAAGCTTTCAATAGAATATGAATTGGGTATTAACATGTATGTGTGAATAAGTGTATGTATGTGTGCATGTGTAATTTACCACCACAGCAATATCTTAATTTAATGGGGGAAACCCAGATGTTGGGTTTAGATACAGTTGTAGTTTTCAAAATTCATTTTGAAGTTTGGGTGATATATGAATATTGTTGTGTTTTTTTTTTAAAAAAAGAGGGTGCCAGCAGCTTGCTGCAGCTTGCTGCAGGTCCCCAGACCACGCGGTCTCTGGGGCAGGCGGGCGGCCACGCGGCTAGTCTCCTGGTCCCCATGCGCGCTGCTGCGGCGGCAGTATGGGCTGTGCGGCGGTATGGGACAGACAAAAGAGAGCCGGGTAGGCGCGCCATGCAGAGTTAAACATTTATTAGATGGATGATGGAGGGAAAAGAAAAGATAAAGAGATAAAGAGAGAGCGACAGAGAGAGAGAGAGAGAGAAGGGGGGAGAGGGAAGAGAAGCAGCTGCTGCTCCTGTGAGAGCGGAAGAGGAAGAAGGGGAGAGAATTGGGGTCAGAGGCTGGAAGCTGGGAGTGGGCGTGGCCTGTCTCTTAAGGGCATAGGCCAATAAGAGGCCAAATACTACACATATGTTGGTATGTGGAGTTCTTATAAAGGTGATTAATTGCTAGAATAAATTAATTCCTTTCTCAAGGGAACAGATTATTGACAGTGGGAGTGGATGACTATACCCCCACGTTTAGTCTGTTCCACATGTGCCTGCTTGCCCTTATCATTTTCAGCATGTTATGATGATGCAATACGAGGTAACCACCAGAAACTGAGCTGATGCTGTTATTAGCCTTTAAATAAAGCTATGTCTTCAAAGGTGAACTTAAACATTGATATACTTTGCTCCATGTTTCTTTGTTCAAGGAGGGCATTGCTTTGGAAAAAAATATCTGTACTCTCCTTACTTGTGGCTGGTAATAAGTCTGTTTGTTTGTTTTTTCGAGACAGGGTTTCTCTGTGTAGCCCTGGCTATCCTCACTTTGTAAACCAGGCTGGCCTCGAACTCAGAGATCTGCCTGCCTCTGCCTCCCCAGTGCTGGGATTAAATGCATGTGCTACCACCACCTGGCAGGTAATAAGTAATTTAGTATTTTCTGGTGGTGCTGGTTTTGGCTTTGTGCTCACCAAAATGTGAAGCCGTTGCATTCATTTACAGTGTCACCACACGTTTGGCATTATTGGCTTCCAGAACCATCAACTAAGTAAACCAATATTCTTTATAAGTCACCTGATATCAGGTATTTTGTTATAATATCAGAAAGCAGACTAAAACACTAGCTTCAAGCTGGTTGAAGTGATTCAGGCCTCTAATCCCAACAACTGGGAGGTTGAGTAAAGGAAATTGTCGGGAGTTTAAGATAAGTCTGGGCAACATAATGGATAACAGTTTAGCCTCAGTCTTTGAAATTCTGGGATTATAGATGAATGCTACAAAGCCCAACTGAAAAATACTGCTTTTAGTGTATGTGTATTTATTCTTTTTATTTTTATTATTTTATTATTTATTTTTTGCTTTTTTGAGACAAGGTTTCTCTGTATAACAATCCTGTCTGTCCTGGAACTAGTTCTGTAGGCCAGGCTGACCTTAAACTCACAGAGATCCACCTCCCTCTGAATCTTGAGTGCTGGGATTAAAGGTGCGCACCACCACTACCTGGCTATGTGTATTTATCTATATTTTCTGCCTTCAAGACCAAAAACAAAGTAGGAAAGAGAATAAATATCCAAAGACTTAATTTTTTTTCTTGGAGTCAGATAAGTTGATTATAAAGTTCATTTGGAAAAAAAACAAGGAAGAATGGCTAAGAAAGCACAAAAAAGAAGATAGGAAGGAGGGCTAGGATTGAAAGTCAGGAAACACTATTAACAGCCCTCACAGCGGGTCAGATACAGGGTCTGCAGTGTTTACTCACAGGATGGCAAGGACTCATACCTGTGACATCCTACCAGTGAGGCTGTGAGGAAGTGATTTACATTACAGTGGGAATAGAAAATAGGGCACTTTGAGTAGGGAAAACACAGTAATATGTCACAAAATTCCAAATGAAGTTGCCCTTTGGTTCAGAGATTGCACTTTTAGGATACATTACCCTAGAAATCTTGACCCTCCCAAAATGTGAAAAGGTGTTTATAAAAGAAATTCATCAATGAGTTTATTTTAATTTTAATTTTTGCTTTTTTAAGACAGGGATATTATGCAGTTTCTCTGCATAATAGCTCTGGCTGTCCTGGAACTCACTCTGTATAAGAGACTGGCGTTGAACTGACAGAGATTCGCCTGCCTCTGCCTCCCAAGAGCTGGGATTAAAGGCGTGCGCCACCACCGACTGGAAAGTTTACTTTTTAATAGCAGAAGACTCAAACAATCGGAAGATGCTGAATAAACTCACATCCACCAATTCAGTATGCAAAAATTAAAAAAGGGAAGGGGGATGAATATACTCTATGTACGTACTACTGTGACAGAAATGGGAGTTGGAAGAATGTATTTTACATGTAGGACAGATTTAAATTTGCCAGAAAGCAGCCTGTACTGGGTTGACTGGTCTTCTTTTTAGAGACATGGTTTATATAGCTGAGATCAGCCTCAGATTTACTATGCAGACCAGATGGATTTTAAGTTCAGGCTCCTCCTTCCTCCGTTTTCCAAGTGCTGGGATTACAGGCCTCCACCCATACACATGGCTATACACTGGTTTAAATGCTATTGTTTGGGTGACCCAAAAGTTACCTCACCTTAGAACCCAAAATGTAACCTTACTTAGAAAGAATCTTTGCAAAACTAATTAAATAAAAATCTCAAGCTGGGATCATCATGGATTAGCCATGTGACCTAAAATCCAATGACACGTGTTCTTACTGGAGACAGTAACACAGACTAAGTGACATGGGGATTAGGAAAGTGATTAGAGGGAAGCTGTTAGAACAACCACTACAGAGGTGTGCGTGTGGGTTTGTGTATGTGTGTGCCCAAGCAATCGCATGCATGTGTGTGCGCCAGCATGAGCACACACTGTCTGCAGAGTTGGGGATTAAACTGTCAGCTTTGTGCATGTGATAATAGCTGCTTTACTGCTGAGCTACACTTACAGTCTCTCAGATATATTTTCATATTAAAAAATCAAGTGGGTTCACCTACTGACGGTAAAGCTCTCAAAAATATGAGACAGTTTGCCCGAGCTAATGGGAGCTCACCAACTCCAACTGGACTGGGAATGAACAAGCATAGGATCAAATTAGTTCCTCTGAATGTGGTTGACAGTTGGGGCAGACTGAGGGGCCACTGACAGTGGCATTAGGATTTGTCTCTACTGCATGTACTGGCTTTTTGGGATCCTATTCTCTTTGGATGTATACCTTGCTCAACCTAGATGTAGTGGGGAGGGCCTTGGACTTGCCACAGGGCAGGGTGTCTTGCCCTCTCTTAGGATTGGAGGGGGGTGGGGTGGAAGAATGTGTGGAAGGAGTGGGAGGAGAGGAGGGAGTGGGAATTTGGGTTGGTATTTTTTTAAAGTAATAAAATAAAATAATAAAAAGAGAATATAATGCTGTAAAAAAATTAAGTGGAGAATGTTACTGTGAAAGGGAAAGACTCAAATGCAATTATGTACATATTTGGGTATTTATATTCATGTGTACGTATCTGTATATATTTATTTGTGTATAGATAAGTTTGTGTCCACAAGCAATACCAATAAAAACAATATTTTAAAAACTATTATCCGTAAAGAAAGAAAAGAAGGCAGAAGGGCAAACATAAAAATAAGTCTCCTTTGGATAGACTTTACATTGCATATTTGTCTTTGGAACGATGTCAATATTTTAGATAGTTATAAAAATTTTTAAAGTAAATTGACTTTACATTCCTAATAAGAAATACCTTAAGGTTGAAGAGACTGCAGAAAAAAAAATCCCAAATGGTTTCCAGTAATTCTATTGTCAGTAGAATTGTTGGTCTTTTCTCAAACTTGTGTGCATGCATATACATGATATAGGTTAAAGTAAATAAATGGTGGTGCGATATTCTAGCACTACCATTCATTTTTCCCTAGGAAACCATTTTTTAAAAATCTAAAAATAGGAGCTGCAGAGCCAGCTCAGTAGGTAAGAGCATTGGCTGCTTTTCCAGAGGTCTTTAGTTCAATTCCCAGCAAACGCATGGTCACTCACAGCCATCTGTAATGAAATCTAGTGCCCTCTTCTGGCCAGCAGGCATATATAATAAATAAATTAATTAAAAAATAATCTAAAAGTAACGACCAACCTAGTAGCAATAAAGACCTCTAACAGCAAAATATGTTGCCCTGAGAAAATGGCTAGTTCCAGTTCTGAGGCAATGAGTTGTGCAGGACAGTGGTGATGAGGCCATTTCAGACTACTAGGCTCAAAACAGAGGGACACAGGAGCTGGGCAGATTTCTCAAGGCAAAGATGGGTGAATTTGAGCATTAGGGACAAATCCAGTGCACTGAAACACTAGGCAGTTTCACATACATGTGTTAGTAATAATGACGGTAAAGCTCTCAAAAGTAAACAACAGAAACAAATTGCTCACCACTATATAGTGGTAGTATGATTTGCTTTTTTGAAAACCAGTAGGAAAAAAATCAAGCATTTATCACGCTTTTCCCACAGAAACTGTTTTCACAGGGTATCCAAACAGATAAGCTTCTCTTTTAACTATTTCGATTCATGAAGGAAAAAAACAACAACAAGGTAGACTCAGAAGATTACCATTAACTAATCCTAGGGGACCACTCCACTGGCTCTAGGTCTTATCAACAGTAGTTAACTTTACAAAAAGGCACATGATATTGTAAGTCATGAGACGGTGACAATATGGAAATCTTACCGGTCTTCCCTCTCAAAAAAGGAAAGAAAAGAGAATGAACTTCAGTGTGATCAAGCTTCCAGATTTGACTACTGTTGGGGAGTGGTTTCTTCGGAGTTGAAACAGTGTATGCTGGAAGAGAGCTCATTAAGACTGAGAAGTTTTCACTGGGCTGTGGAGGCAAATGCCTTTAGTCCCAGTACTTGGGAGGCAGAAGCAAGTGGATCTCTGTGAGTTCGAGGCCAGCCTGGCCTACAGAGCTAGTTACAGGACAGCTAGTGCTGTTACACAGAGAAACCCTGTCTTGAAAAACAAAACAAAATAAAACAAAATGATTGAGAATGTTTTAAAAGAGGAACCTGTTTTACTTCCAAGGAAGAAAAACAAAAACAGAGGAACTAGTGAGATGGCTTGGTGGTTAATATTGCTTAGTCTCTTAACCGCTAATTGTAGAGGACCCCAGTTCAGTTCTAAGCCATGTTGGGTGGCTCACAACTGCCTGTAACTTTAGCTACAGGGAATCCAATGCCCTCTTATGTTTTCTGCAAGCTCTCTTGCTTTCCCTCTTCATCTCCCATTCCTCTTCCTCTTTCCTCTCTCTTCTCCTCCCTTCTCTCTCCCTTAAGAATAAGTAAATTTAAAACAAGTTAAAAAGAGGAGCTGGAAAGATGGCTCAGTGGTTAAGAGAATTGGGTACCCTTCCAGAGGACCCTGGTTCTATTCTCAGCACCCATATGGTGGCTCATAACTGCCTGCAACTTCAGCATGGAAGCACATAAATGAATGTAAAGAATACCTTAAAAAGACTCAAGAAGTGAACAATTCAAAAGTCTCAGTAAATTCCTGAAACCTACCAGCTGTACCAGGTCCCCATTTCCTCCAGGTTAAATAAGCAGAAAGGGCTGTGTTGAGCAGAGGATACTCTTCAGCCTGTGGGGCTTCCTACAAGTTGTACAGAGAGTTTCAGGGTTCCAGTTTTTATGAGATGCCTCCCATGCTGTGGTCAGATTGTTTAATCATCCTTACTTCTATAAGTAACCCCAGTAAATTCATTGGTCCACCAAGTAATATATGGTGGTATCCTTACTTTGGTCAGTAGTTGATTCCCTATCTGGGGTGAGTAGGCATTAATTCACATCTCCCTAGAAATACCACCACACAAATAACTACTGATTTATAATAAAATTCTGTGAAGAATGTGAACTATATAACAGAGATTAATGAAGAGAAGTCCAGAAGTGGAAGAGTTGTAGGACTCACAACAGATTGTGTACGAATCTGTATGCTGTAGACAGAAAGACACAGCTATAATGAGATACCACTTCGCACCTTCAAGATTTGCTGTCGGTACCAGGACAAAAAAATATTTTTTTTCCTTTTCTTTTTATTTATTTATTTATTTGTTTGTTTATTTATTTATTTATTTTTCCCATACATTGTTTTGTTTTATTTTTTCCATTCAAAAACGTAATTAAAGAAATAAAATTTTTACCTTTCTTCCCCTTCTCCCGGTCCCCTCCCACTACCTCCCCACCC